>JAHKKF010530759.1:0-17334 GCA_019740295.1 Labeo calbasu
TAACAGCTGATAAAAATTCAGCTTTTCATTACAGGAATAAATTCTATTTTAAAGTATGTTAAAATAAAAAACATTATTTTATATTGTAAAAACATTTTGCAATATTATTGTTTTTTTCTATATTTTTAATCAAATAAATGCAGCCTTGATGAGCATAAGAGACTTCTTTAAAGACTATTACAAGACTTACTGACCCCAAACTTTTGAACGGTAGTGTATATATATATATATAATACCCATTAAATATAACTACAGAAAATAAAATAATTATTAATATTTTATATAAGTAATCAAAGTATTATTGAACTTTATTTTTTCAAATAAAATAATAAGTAAAGTTTGATAATAATTAATATAATAAAAATAAGCATTAAATAAAAATGCAGTTATTTTATAGTGCACTTCAAAAATACACTGCTAATATTTACTTTTCCCTTTTTTATATACATTTCCAACATTTTCAAACCTAAAATCAGCCAGCTCTTCTTTTGGTGGGTTGCTGTCAAGTATATGCGCTGTCAGTATATGCGAGTGAAGCGTGTCAGTGAATGAAATGTTACAGTTTTTGAGTTTTGCTGTGAAACCAGCAGCATGTAGCCTAGATGTATGTGTTCAGCTCGAATGGAAATCTTATACAGTATTACAGTTAGTCGAGCTAACACGCATTAATAGCTGTCAGCCATGTCGGCACGCAAATGAGCGGTCTGAACTTATTTACCCAGCACATTTTTTTTTTTTGGTCATGTATGCGCACTTGCTTATATAATTCGCTTGTTTTTGAGAAGACAAGCCTGCATTTCCTAGTGTTTTGATTTTCATTTTATTTAAACAAAAACGAAAACAAAATTTTAACATGAGTACAATTATACAGTGGTGTACCTGTATTATAGTATTACAATGGTGTACTATGTACCTGGTCGGGTAGTAGATGCTGGGGTCAGGCCTGTCCTGCTCGGAGCTCTTCTTCATAGGGCTTTCCTCATAGTTTCGACAGCCCACACACTTACAGGTTGACGTGCACATGATTTTGGCCTGTGTGGAAGTGCAGTATAGAGTGGTTCCAAATAAATACAAAACTGAACATATAGTACACATCAGGTCAGCTTACCTCATAACACTCGCAGTAGTTCTTCAGACATCCTGAGCGCTTGCAGTTGCAGCCTTTGGTGTGACATCCCCTCACATTCCCCTGTTTCCTACTGCCAATCTTAGGCCGAAAGGCCCCTGGATTCCTGTCCAGACAGGTCTAAAGAGCAATAAAAGTGTGGAATATAGTAAGGTTGTTAGCTGCATGGTCAGTTTAATAAATTGGTTTATTTTGTGTGATGTGGTAGACCTTTATAGCCTCGGATCTCTCCAAGTCATGTTCAGTATTATTGAAGCAGTTTAAGCATTTGCAGTTGTTGCAGACATCTCCGTTCGCAAAACATTCACAATAACTGCCAAAGAAATTGTTTGGTAAGAGCTGATTTTACATGGTTTGGACATGGCAGTTATTTTTGTATAGACGCATCAGTCATCATGACCAAAGCAAATTAAGTTGTTGGGTAATGCAACCATGACTCAGCAGAGGTTACATCAGACCAAATGAAAGACTTACAGTTTCAGACACTGAGATTTTGTGCAGTTGCAGGGTCGCTTCGATTTTTCCCACTTCACACTAATAAACAAACAACAGTTATGCCATCATTTAAACTGTTTTACAAAAATCTCAACAATTGTCAAGAATCAAGACACTTGTCTTGATACCGTCTACGTCCTTTGGTCTGTCCCTCCTCCTCATCCTGTTTTACAATCTGTGTAGGGCAAAGCTCCTGGTGAAGCTAAAAAAAAAGAGGTAAAAATGTAATTTATTAACTTAAAATTGATTTTAACTTCAGGTTCTTCCACAACATTTCAATTTGGATTAAGGTCCAGACTCGGGCATTCCAAAACATTAACTCTGTTCTTGTTTAAACATTCACTGTTAGAACAATTACTTGGGGTCACGGTTTTCCTGCATGACCCACTGTGTCTTAAGATTTAGTTCTAGGACAGAATTTTTAGAATTTGCTGGTATAATTCAGAATTTATTGTTTCATCGATGACGGTAAGCCGTCCTGGCCCAGATGCTGTAGTTGCTTTAGTTGCCTAGAAGTTACTCTGGGTTCCTTTGTGACCTCACAGACTATTACAATGGTCTTGAATTTCCTTCATTCATCTTGACTGTAAATTTGAGGAGTGCAAACTGTTTAGAGATGGTTTTGTAACCATTTCAGACTTTGATAGCTCCCTGTTCTTTAAATACAAACAAGACACTTACTGACATCTGATTGTCATCCCATTGACTGAAAACACCTCTGAATGGATAGACTCTAATTTCGCCTTTAAATTATCTGCTAATCGACTTACAAATATTTAATATCTTCTATTATTTTATTTCATTTTGTATAATAAATATCACGATTCTAAAAATCTTAATTGTGTTAAAGTTTTTAAAGGGAATCCCAAGTATTATGGCTTAATATAACATAAATGATGTCTCTTACTAAAATATGTAGTAGAAAACCCATGAAAGATTTAAAATCACATTGTTTTATACATATTTTGGACTACGGGGGGCACCATTATTTCACCATTAATCACTTTAGCCTTGATGCCTTTGAAGCTTTTAGTAGACCACATCTACTGAAAGAGCTTACAAACGGCAGAGACAAGAAACGCTAGATGCCATCCTGGCAGGATGTAAACATGCAAATGCTTGTCATGATGGCGCAGCCACTGAAGGAGTTTCTTAGCGTGGATTTCAATCGATGTCCAGGTGTGTTTAGACTCCTTGTGGGGAAAAAAATCATTGGTACGACATTTGGTTTAAGCCTACGCTTATATCCATCGCCATCTGTAAGCTTTTTCAGTAGCTGAGGTCATGGTATCAGTATTTTATTATACAAGTTGTGTTGTGGTAAAAATAGCAACAGATAGTGCCAATAGCTCACAGAGTGCAACCATTTCATGTCATCAAAATAATGGCGCCCCACCATAGTCCAAAATATGTATAAAACGATGTGGATTTTTTAAATAACGTAACTCTTTCATGGGTTTTCTACTACATGTTTCAGTAAGAGACATAATTTACCTTATATTAAGCTATATAAGTCTTATTCCCCAGGGTTCCCTTTAAGCAATTTTTTGGGAGAGGCAATGTATAGCAAACTCATTATGTAAGTATAGGCCTATATGTGCTATATGATACATGCTAACCATTTACTCTATGTTTTCCAAATAAATAAATCTACCTGTGAAGCATAAGGTCCCGGCGTGAGGTTGAATGTGACACCTGCAGATGTCTTGTGGGTCTGAGGCAGCTCAGTGGGCACGATTTTCCCTGAATGTCTGGCATCTGATGCTGGAAAGAACATTCAAATACTTTAACAGTACATTCAACTACTAAACTAGCAGTCCATATCAAAATAAAAAAATCCTAGCAAGTGTGTTTATTAATGTAGTAATACATTAACACTTGCCGTTAGCTTTCAAAAATGCTTGAGTTTATTTTAAGCTTGAAAAATTAGTATTTTTATAGATGACTAAAAGGCACAGCAACAAATAAGGCCTGTTCAACCCTAAGGAGCATGGAAAGCATGGAAAATGGCCATGAAACACTAAATTATCATGGTTTTGGCAGCAAAAAACCTTAATGAGCATTACACAAAGACCTCAGGGGAAAAATAAATGATCAATAATGCATGATATGACTTTAAATCAATTAAAAGGTCTACAGATTATAATCGGTCAAGTGTATTCAAGTATAATCGTTTCACCTTCTCCAGTGGATGAGTGGTCCTCAGTGGAGCAGCTCTGGTCAGATGGCTTTGGCAGAGACTCTGTGTTGACAACCGTCATCAGAGAGTGAGGAATCTGATCGGTACTGCTTTGGTTTAGCACGATGACCTGCCCTCCACCGGTCACATCACACACAACCTGCACTGGCTGTAACATCTTAAAGAAGATGGACAGTTTTATAATTTATGGAGTGGCTATTAATTGTCCATTAATTGCGAATTCAATTGTGTTTGAGTGTGTGATAATAATACAGTTGAGGTCAGAAGTTTACGTACAACTTGCAGAATCTGCAAAATATTAATAATTTTACCAAAATAAGAGGAATGATACAAAATGCACTGTAATTTTTTATTTAGTACTGACCTGAATAAGATATTTCACATTAAAGATGTTTACATATAGTCCACAAGAGAAAATAACAGTTGAATTTCTACAAATGACCATTTATAAATTTATTTATGCTTGATTCTTAGTAATGTGTTGTTAACTGAATGATCTACAGTTATGTTTTTTGGGGGGGGTTTTTTAGTGATAGTTGTTCAAGAGTCCCTTGTTTGTCCTGAACAGTTAAACTGCCTGATGTTCTTCAGAAAAATCCTTCAGGTCCCACACATTCTTTGTTTTTCCAGCATTTTTGTGTATTTGAACCCTTTCCAACAATGACTATATGATTTTGAGATCCATCTTTTCACACTGAGGACAACTGAGGGACTCATATGCAACTATTACAGAAGGTTCAAACCCTCACTGGTGCTCCAAAAGGAAAAAGATGCATTGAGAGCCGGGGGTGAAAACTTTTGGAATTTGAATATCAGGGTAGATTTAACTTTTCTCTTCTGGGAAACATGTAGGCCTAAGTATCTTCTGTAGCTTCTGAAGGGCAGTACTAAATAAAAATAAAAAGATATTTAGGCAAAATAAGAAAAGTGTACACATCTTTATTCTGTTCAAAAGTTTTCACCCTGCCCCAGGCCAAAGAATTTGTGGGCCCTGAAGGATTTTTCTGAAGAACAGAAGGCAGTTTAACTGTTCAGTACAAACAAGGCACTCATAAACAACTGTGACTAAATAAATCAAAAAAGGCGGGTGGATCATTCAGGTAACAACACAGTATTAGGAATCAAGTGTATGTAAACTTTTGAACAGCCTCATTTTCTATAAATTCAATAAAATAAACTATTATTTTCTTTTGTGGAATATATATATCTTTTTTGTGAAATATCTTATTCAGGTCAGTACTAAAAAAATAACATGCATTTTGTATGATCCCTCTTTATTTTGGTGAAATGATTGTCGTTTTCCAAGGTGTATGTAAACTTTTGACCTCAACTGTATATATATATGCAGAGCATTTGAGAAAGATAATACCTGACAAAAATTTGACGTCTCAGCTGGAAGTTTCTGGTCATGAGATGAGACAAGAAGAGCATGAGGCAGATCTCCCTAAAAGATTATATATGAAGAATCCATTAAGTCCCTTTAAAGCCAAGCTTCACATACATTACACAACATCTTCAGATTGCACATTACATCATGATGTCTGAATCCTTGATGTGTAGAATAACCCTCCAGGCTGTAAACATCTGCACCTTCAGAGCTCATACTGGTAGCAGCTCGACAGAAATCTCCCTGTGAGAGAAAGAAATCAGCAAGTCGTACTTATTTAATGAGTTGAAGACATGAATGAGATTTCACATGGTAAATACTTTCAATTTGTGCACACTCACTGATGACATGCCATATTGAAAAGCCTCCTGGGATGGCCAGGAGCTGTACGGTTGGCCTATTACATGCTGATAATGGCTAGACTGAGCCAGTAAGTATTCAGGATAGGATGCTGAGCTGAAGTGTGCTACTGGAGGCAAGGGATCACATGTTAGCGGATGCAGTATCCTGTATGTGGTGTAGTCGCCCTCCCGCAGTGGGTTTTCCATCCTGGAGTATCCCGGTTCTGAATGCATCCCATGGCTGATGAGGTTTGCCATTCTTGGACTTCCATGGGTGTCGTGCAAGGGAACAAGAGACCCTTCAGATGAGTCTCTTCTGTAGCTGTACTCTTGGTCCTCCGACTCATTCATTCTCCTACTCTAGATGGCGCTGGAAACACACAGGAATATAAGAGAAAAGAATGTTAATCTACAGATTATGTATGTTATAAAACAGTCTTCATTTTAATGTAAATTTTAGTCATTCTGTACTTTTGTCATTTTTTATTAATTGTTATACAATACCACAAATACTATTTAAAATAACTGCTTTCTATTAGAACATATTTTAAAATGTAATTTATTCCTGTGATCAAAGTTAAATTTGAGTTAGATAAATTTAATTTAAAATCTTAAAAAAGTTAGATAAATCTAACTTTTAATCTAAGATAAGTCTTCGGTGTCACATGATCTTTCAGAAATCATTCTAATATGCTGATTTGTTGTTCAAGTAACATTTATTATTATTAGCAATATTTAAAACAGTTGAGTACACTTTTTTCGGGATTATTTGATGAATAGAAAATTCCAAAGATCAGCATTTATCTGAAATAAAAGTTTTTGTAATATTATACACTATACCATTCAAAAGCTTGGAGTCAGTATTTTTGTTGTTGTTGTTTTTTTGTTTGGGAAACTTTTATTTAGCAAAAATGCTTCAAATTGATCAAAAGTGATGATAAAGACATGTATAATGTTACAAAAGATTTCTATTTCAGATAAATGCTATTCTTCTGAACTCTCTATTCATCAAAGAAACCAGAAAAAAATTCTACTCAGCTGTTTTCAACATAATAATAATAATAATAAATATTTTTGAGCTGCAAATAAGAATATTAGAATGATTTCTGAGGGACCGTGTGACTGGAGTAATGATACTAAATTAAGCTTTGAAATCACAGGAATAAAATACATTTTAAAATATATTCAAATAAACAACAGTTATTTTAAGTAGTAAAAATATTTCAGAATTATACTGTTTTTGCTTTACTTTGGATCAAATAAATGCAGGCTTGGTGAGCAGAAGAGACTTTAAAAAAAAAATAAAAAACATGAAAATCGTACTGTCCAAAAACTGCTATACTTTGTTTCAGTTACAATTGCTTGTATTTGAATTATTTTTAATATTTATTATTTTCACTAAACAACACTGGTTCTGACTAATTAATGTAATGTTATGCTGAATATACATTTTTCTAGTTATTCTTTTCAGTAAACTATTCCATTGTTAGTATATTCATTTTGTGTAGTGAAAAGGATATAAAAAAAAATCTAAAATAAAATATACATAGATAACAAAGCATTTTTAATAAGATGTTTTGTTTATCTACTGCGAGGTGAACTTGTTATGCTAGCGATTTAAATTAGCTAATCATTCGTCCACCTCAAGATATTAATATAACGCGTAATATCAAATCTGTTGACACTATGATAAACTTACCAGATAACTAAGTGCGTAATTGATCTTTTGACCGTTTAAAATAACAAGATTATGTTATCTGAGAAGAGTTTGGGATGTTTTACGACCTTACAGATACTGTAAAAACGCGCGAAACTAACAGGATTTAAAAACCGCGAGACGTCGCGCGCATCGGTTTTTTTTACATATGTACGTACGTTATGTTTTATTTTACATATCCGCTTTGTAAACAATATATTCAGGTGATTTAACGCTGCATGTTTACACAACGTAATTAGACCAAGAGAATTTAGCAGCGCTAGTACCGCCCAGTCTCATTTCTAATGCATTATCCATATGAACTGGTTAATGTTTGAAGGTTGGACGCTTATGCAACTAACCCCGCCTCCGGATGGACTTGAAGTTGTAAAGCACTTTAAGAGAGCGCGATTGGAGTGCTCCCTTAGGTCTTGAAGATGATCAACTTTTCCAAGTGTCAGTCGGTGCTCATCACGGGGGCAAGCAGAGGTCTCGGACTGCAAATGGTCCGACAGCTGCTCGATACGCCGAACAGACCCCAAAAGATCATTGCAACCGCTCGGAATCCAGCCGCTGCAAAGGTAGGCCATTGTTACAGTGCACGACAGCAGTTGTGCACAATGCAAATAACTGGGCAAGTTGCTTAACGAGGCTTAACGATTATGATTTGCTGTCATTGTCAGGAACTGCAAGAACTTGCCAAATCGCATCCAAACGTTCATGTTTTGCCTCTAGGTGAGTTACATTGTCACGTGACGCTTAACAAAATACGTGAATTATTAAGCGAAGTAAATTATTACATATTCTCCTTATGTATCATCATCAAGACGATATGTGTATAGAAATATGTTTGTATTTAGTTCACCGACTACTTTCTTTGCCTGTTTGAATATTTCACTTTATATATATTTCAATGATTTATTTATAAATGATAAAAAATTAATCACAAACATATATGTATTATTATTTGATAATTAAAACAATAACGTGTTTTTAAAAAAAAAAAAAAAAAAAACACCTAACCTCCACTATAATACATAAATCATTGTGAAATATAACTAGTGAAGAGCAATTCTTATAAATGTCCTGTAGGTGGCATAAAACACAAAGAAATGTGATTCTTATCGACTGACAAATTGCTGCTTAATTTCCACAATGAACTCGAAATTTTGTCTATGCAGTCGTCTGTAGGATTCAAACATTTTAGGATATTATTTAAAGGGGTTATTTTTTGAAAAAGTGTTATTTTTGTATTATTTAAATAGTATTATATAATTATTGTATTATTTAAATAGTATATAATTATTAACTATTTAAATGAGCTTTATATATATATATATATTCATTTTTATATGTTCAGTTCTCAGTTTTAGTAATTTTATGTGCATTTTAGTTTTTTCTCGTTTGTTTTTGTTGTTGTTGCTGTTTATTTTAACTTTTTTAGGGGATTTTTTTTTAACTATTAGTAAGGTTAAGTTTAAACCTGAACATATTTACTTGCTTTACTAGTTATTTACTAGTTGCTTGCCATATACTTGTTTTCTTCTTCTTCTTCTTCTTTTTCCAAGGTTTTTCTAATATTATTATTAAGCTTTTTATTATTAAGCAAATTTTAAGCCTAAATGTATTTATTTAAGCTACTTGCAATGTGCTTTTTTTGGTTATTTTTTTCAAGGGTTTTTGTACTATTAGTAATCTCAAGTTTAAACCTGATTGTATTAATTTAAGTTATTTTCCAAATAGTGAACAGTGTTAATTTTGTATTATTTATATAGTATTATAGAATTATTAACATTTTGAATGAGCTTTTCTGTATATATATATTTTCATTTATATATTTTCAGTTTCCAGTTTTAGTAATTATTTTATTTATTAAATATTATTTCTAGGGTTTTTTTCCCAAACGGGTTTTTATATTTATTATTAAGCTCAAGTTTAAACCTGAACGTATTTAAGTTACTCGCCATATACTTTTTTTTCCAACTGATTTTATTATTATTGTTAGTAGTAGTAGTAGTAGTAAGCATTTTATTATTAAGCTAAGTTTAAACCTAAAAGTATTTATTTAGGTAACTTGGTATACATTTTGTTAGTTTCTTTTTTTTTATTAATTAAGTTACTTTCCTATTTGTTATTTATTTTTTTTTATTATTATTTTTATTATTAAGCTTGGTTTTCTTTCTTTTTTATTATTATTATTATTATTATTATTATTATTATTATTTTTAAGCTCAAGTTTAAACCTGAACGTATTGAAGTTATTTGCCATATACTTGGTTAATTCCAAGCTTTATTTCAATAGCTTAAAACATTTTTTAATAATTATAGTTAACAATCCTGAATAAGTAATAAAAAGTTGTATAGTGAATAAACAGTTTTCTAGTTATGCTGTTCTATAATCTATTTCATTGGCTATTTATTTCTTGTGTGTAGATAAATAAGCCATTGCGATGTTTGATATGGAAGCAAATTGGTCTCAAGTTGGTTCTAATTCTTTAATTACATACAAACCGGTTCACAAATCAATCTGTCTTTAATATTTCAGATGTCACCAGTGACAGCAGTGTGGATGCAGCAGCTCAATCAGTGGAATCTATTGTGGGCACTAATGGCTTGAACTGCTTAATTAATAATGCGGCGATTAACATGGCGTCTGAACTGGACACGGTCACCCGAGATGACATGATGAAAACCTATGAGAGTAACACAGTGGCTCCTCTTTTTGTGACCAAGGTAATACAACTGGCTTAATCACCGTCCATAAGCACTGCTCTACAAAACAGTATTTTAATTTTTAGTATTAAATCAAAACCCTGTGATGTTTTTCAGGCTTTCCTGCCATTGTTGAAAAGGGCGGCAGCTGAAGGCAGCAACATGGGAATCCAGAGAGCTGCGGTGATCAATGTGTCATCCGCCCTGGGATCTGTGCAGCTCAACTGGGGCGAGGGTGCGATCTACAAGAGTTACGCATACAGAGCATCCAAGGTAAAACACCCATGTAGTTGCTTTGTGAGAAATATCCTAAACTTCTGCATACTTAACTTTTATTTTTACATATTCAAGAGTGCCTTGAATATGGTTACAAGGTGTTTGGCTACCGATCTGGAAGCTGAGAAGATCTTATGCGTCGCCCTTCACCCTGGTTGGGTGCGTACTGATATGGGAGGACCAACGGTGAGTCTGAATGAGCCCGTTTTTTACTTTTCTTGATAAAAATGACTTCGCCTTAACCCGTTTTCTATCATTTAAAGGCACCTTTGAGCCCAGAGGAGAGCATATCATCAGTATTATCCGTCATTTCTGAATTAACGGAGCAACATCATGGAGGATACGTGGATTACACTGGGAAAAGCTTACCCTGGTGATGTCCACATTGTCTGCTACATTGACCAAGTGCCAGATGACCGCTGAGAAGCTGAGATCAGAAGAACAGCCTGCCGTATTAATTATTCATGTTTCCACCTGTATGTCCTGACCATGAAGTGAAATAGTGAAATAACCTTAGATCTTAGGAGAATTGAATTGGGGTGTGTTTATACTTTGTAAATAAAGAAGTAATAGTCTGTCATGGGTATTGCCTTTTCTATGAATATAAAATAAAAGATAATAAGACAGACAATAAGGTGAGTCGAATGCCATTTACGAGTTTTATTTTTGGAATCCATCTCCACATCAGCCGTCAAGTGATTGTGACAGATTAAAGTTGCGTGGTAATATTGAGAGTTTAGCGTGTCGGGAACAGTGCGGTGGAGAAGACGTTGAACGTTAATGCAGCCTCTGAGAGCGAATTCAGTCAGGCGCGGTGGAGGTCGCGGTGTGTTGGTGCTGGATTCGGTCAAAATTAGGCTTGACTTATTTCCTCTGACGTGAGAGAGGAAGGCAGACTGTCAAGAGCTCCAATTTCTGCAGGATGAAGTACAAATGTGAAAATTAGAACACTTCCATGCAGTCAAATTATATTGGGTGAACAAGAGGGTCTTATTCGCCTAAAACCTTAACACATTTCTTGTCCTTTATGTGTCTGTTTATTAATATTGTGACAAATTTGTAGTTTCAGCTACTAGTAAAAGCAGAGTTGAATTCTAAATATATGAAACTGCCTTTGATTTAGTTTGAAATTAATTGGTGAAGGATTTAAGATGGACTGACAGGAATGAATGAATGATGAATTTCAGTAGGCCAACACAACAACAAAATAAGGTGTTCTTCTTAGGTGTTCCCTTCTTCATGTTTGAGGTTTGAAGACTTGGAGGTAAAGACTGTTTCAGTAAAATCTTTACTTTTTTTAATTTTTAAATTTACTTAAATGGTGTTTGCATATAAATGTATCTTAACAATGATGAAAATCCATTCGCTGCTTTTTTTTAATACCCACAAAACCTAAACGGTCTTGATTATCAAGCCGTTTAGATTTTCTGAGCAGTATGACATCATACTGATCAAGTCCCGCCCACAACCGCTAATGGACTGTCCTGTATTCTCATATTTTTGCCAGTTGTATGCTTGTCCACCATTTTCTCCATGCTCGAGCAGGTGTAGCGAAACAATGTCTCGTAAGCAAGGCAGGAGTTTTGTAGTTGGATATAAAAGTAAAGACATAAGACTCTTAATTTTCTTCCAACTGAGGATGCAGTGAGTTAGTTTTGCTCTTGACAGTCTTTAAAGTGACAAGCACTGAAATGGGTCACTGTGAAGAGAGCTGTTTTTGATGAGGCAAAAAGCGTGTTGTTTTACACGACCGTTGAGGAATTTTAACCAAAGTATATTGCGGACATTTCATGAAGAACCTAAAAAATACATTTTTGTGCATTTGAGCCCTTTCCAACAATGACTTTATGACACTGAAGACAACTGAGGGACTCATATGCAACTATTACAGAAGGTTCAAACACTCACCGATGCTTCAGAAGGAGACACAATGCATTAAAGGCAGGGGGTGAAAACTTTTGAACCACATGAGGATGTGTACATTTTTCTTATTTTTGCGTAAATATGATATTTATTTCCATTTAGTACAGCCTTTCAGAAGATTCTTAGGCCTACATGTTTCCCAGAAGACCAAATAATTCAATTTACCCTGATATTCAAATTCCAAAAGTTTTCACCCCCCGGCTCTTAATGCATCGTTTTTTCTTCTGGGGCATCAGTGAGTGTTTGAACATTCTGTAATAGCTGCATATGAGTCCCTCAGTTGTCCTCAGTGTGAAAAAATGGATCTCAAAATCATAGTCATTTTTGGAAAGGGATCAAATACACAAAAATGCTAAAAAAAAAAACAAGAATTTGTGGGGCCTGAAGGATTTTTCTGAAGAACAGCGGGCAGTTGAATGGTTCAGGACAAACAAGGGACTCATGAACAACTATCACTAAACAAAAAAACACAGCTGTGGATCATTCAGGTAACAACGCATTATTAAGAATCAAGCGTATGTAAACTTTCGAAAAGAGTAATTTTTATAAAGTCAACTATTTTCTCTTGTGGACTCTAAGTAAACATCTTTTATGTTAAACATCATATTCAGGACAGTACTAAAAAATGAACATGCAAGATGTATCTAAACTTTTGACTTCAACTGTATATATATATATACAACTGCACTTACCTTTTAATTTGAGATAAGAAATAAAGTCTATGATAGTGTGGACAATATCCTCATCTGATATCCTCAGAGCTGCTAAAAAGCAAAAACAAGATTTTATAGGCTCATTATCATTTATTATTTTACTTACAAAGTCTTGTTACAACATCTGTGAAAGAAGTACATTAACAATTAATGGATAACATAATCCACATCCCAGCCTTTGAGAATCTAATACACCATATAGAAAAATGGTATTAGTTAAAAATGAATCCGTTTTGAGTCCCTACAGGCGGTGCATGTTTCTTACCTGTCTTGAAATCTTCCTCTATGGGCATTTCTCTCTTGCCTGCCAGTCCGTGCTTGTCGCTAAGGCTCCTGTGGCTGTCTATGGCATCTGATCACAAAGCAAAAGCACACATAATCACACTGATCATTTGAACAGCCCGCTGCGTACCACGACCAGACCCTGACGCCCCAGCTGAGATTCATAGACCTGCCTGTGGCACACATATGTTCCTAATGCGACAAGTCATTATCCGAGGAATATCTTTTTTTGTTTGGTTTCTGTTTTTTGGGACAGATTCAGTAGAACAACCTGCAGGATTTGAGTCATGGAAATTGCATTTTTGTTCCAATGCGAAACACACACTCAATCACCCTTGTGAAAACAAAGCACGCTAAATAGTATTTAATGCACATTTGTAGTGTACTTCAAATCTGTACTTGCAGATATTTTTTAAATCCACTTAAGTACATTTTTATGACTACGTTTCTTAACACACTTAAGTACACTTTTAAAAACTGCATGTAACAATGCCAAATTTAAAGTTGCACCTAAGAGTACATTTCAAATCATGTTTTAATAATATTTTGTCATGTTATTAAAAAGTACATTTTTTTTATGTCTTGACTAACGCACATGTAGAGTACTTAATTATAATTTTAACTAGTGCTTTTTTATACTACATTTAAAATTAATTTATTTGAAATTACTTACAAATATATCTTAATACATGACAAACGTTTTAACAGAATTCCTTTAAAATATATTTTAATTTACCATAAATGCTTGTCACTACATTTGACACAACATTTTAACCATATTTCAACAGAAAATAAAAGTAATTATAAAATTACATCTAAAGCTGTACTTAAAGTGGGTCAAAAAGCACTTTTAAGTTCATCTAACTGCATTCAATATCAATTTAAACTAATAAATTCTAATAAAAGTGCTCATTTTATAAGTATTCTAAAGTGTACTCCTTTTTCACAAGGGCACCTAAAGAACAGCGAAACTTACAGCAAAAGCTCACAGCAAGTGGGCAAACAGAGAAAAAGTGTAAAGCGAAAGAGGATGTAAAAAGAGTTAAACTCACCTTTAATACACTATTTAATGCAAGGAAAACAGCTTATATATTCAGAAAGAAATCTGCTGCTAAACGGGTTAGTAAGAAAAACTGATTTTAAGACTAATATGGCAGAATTTACAAAGTTTATGAAGAATACTTCATGCATTTGCACACAGAATGTAGCTAAATTATGCCCTCAAACAGCATAATAGCAATGACTGATCTTTCCAGTATAGGTGAAAAGATCTGTCTTTAATTCATGCCGATTGGAAGTTTCACCAGCTATCATGCAAAACAACACAAAGAGCGACAGAGCAATTTCTCCTCTGACTTCAATAACCTGCAGGTGCTATCTTACATTGACCAAGCAGATCTTCTCTCCCCCTTGCACTGGGAGTATCCTTAATCTGTATAAGGTGATCAATACGACCTGAAACACAGGGAGCTTATGTAACTGACCTACACAGGTGAGCTCAACATCAGTGCACCCCAACACATTTCATCATAGACAGCGGATGGTACAGACAAACTAAAGAGTCCAAGGTTTAAAAGCAGACCTGTGAGCTCAAAGCAAAAGTAAAGCAAAATAAATGAAGAATGTATATGTCAAAACAGTTACATAAATCATACGCAACTGTTAATAAACAGCTACGGGAAAAGATAGAGGGTGGTATTATTGGAGAAGACAGAAAAAATGTAATGTGGAACTCACGAGGACCGAGTAGATACCCAGCACTGTTGAGGGTCCATCCTCTCTTCTCTTTTGCCTGTTTTATAGAATATGTAGTATATAAATATAGAAAGTTACTGTAAAAATTATGGTGGTTGCCAGATATTCACTGTAAAACTTCAGATATTACAGAATGACATGCAGGTCCTTTTATTTTAGAACTGATAACTGCATATTTCGTTAGGTGATATGATGTTAATATATACCAGTCTGCTTGAACTAGTTTTTACTTATAGAAACCATAAATTTGATGATATTTTATTGTAAAAGTACATATAGTGCAATGTTAAGCTATTTGCAGTTCTAACACATTTTTACTGTAGCATTTTTAGAGCTTTTTCTGCAAAAACTACAAACATTTTTACAGTGTAGCGATAACCGGGGCTAGTTGTCACAAACCTCATATTCTTAGTAACTTTCCAGTCAGAACTCAAATTACACAAAAAACTCTTTCTTCAGCAATATTGTTTTATGATGTTTGAAAATCCTTATAACATAGAACTTACTTCAAATATATTAATATTTTAGCTATATATGCAGATTTTTAACTAAGTGTGTTCTCAAAACTGGTATTTTCAACAACTTTCGGGCAAGCTTTCACGTGTTTTTGTTGTTTTCAATGTATACAGGTTATCAAATTAAGTATTTGTTTTTACCACAACTATTTACGTTACCTTTTACATTTATGCTATTTAATATTTTTTCCGAAAACCCAATAATATTCTATTTAATGCCATGTCCAGTTGTGACAACTTACTCCATAAAGCGCGACAACATTTCTATTTGTTGGGGCATTTTGCCACAAATTCAACGTGCATTCTTTTCTTTTTTTCTTACGCAACAACGGTGGAAATATTAAATATTTATATCAAAGACTTTAAGTTACGTTAAACTATTAACAGTTCTAACACATTTTTACTGTAGCATTTTTAGAGTGCAAAAACTACAAACATTTTTACAGTGTAAGGATAACCAGGAGTAGTTGTAACAAACCTCATATCTTAGTAAAATAGACGGTTTGAATAAGAACCGTAAGATTACACACACACACAAAAGTTTTCTTTAGCAGCAGTTTTGTATAGCTAATGGTTCAAAATCATAATATCATAGAGCTTTATATAAAAAACAGCTTCACATAATCAAATTTTAGCTATATATGCATATGTTTAACTAAAAGTTTATCAAAACGTGTCTTTTCAACAACTTCGGGGCAAGTTGTCACGTGTTTTAGCTGTTTTAAATAAATGCCGTTCATTAAATTACAGTTATTTTTCCACAACTACTTTACGTTACATTTTACATGTATGCTATTTTATTTTTTTCCGAAAACCCTATAATATCCCATTTAATGGCATGTCCAGTTGTGCCAACATGCCCCAAAAAGCTCGACAGCAGGTCTAGTTATCGGGGCATGTTGTCACAAAAGTCAACGTGCATTTTTTTCTGTTTTTCTTACGCAACAACGGCGTAAATAATAAATATTTATAACAAAGACTTTAAGTTACGTGTTAAAACTGAAAAAAAAAAGAGATTATACGATTATGAAAACAATTTATATTGGTAAAAATTGTGACAAGTAGCCCCGGTCTACACTTTCGTCTACACGAAAATTAACTCATTTCGTTATAGTGAAAGTGTTTTTTGGCATATTTATTACCATTTGTATAAATACTACAAATTCCATGGTTAAACTATGATTAGTGTAGCAAAACCATAGTTAATTTGTGTTAACCATGCTTTAAAGTTTGGCTTTTATTTGCAGTAAAACCGTATATAATGTATAACAAGGTGTGTTAGTTTCTATATCTTTACGAAATCACTGTTTCAACTTTTCTGATTTAATCTCCATTAAAACATACATTATTAAATGATGAAATAAATAATTTTGAATCAAGTAACTTACCGCAATCACCATTCCGAGTGTTTCCGTAAGAAACGCGCACACAATAAGAGACACACAAACACCACCGACACACCTGTGCATCTGAAAAACAACATCAGTAAAGCACTATGAAATATACAGAACATGCATAATCAGAAGAAAACAGAAAGAAGGAGTCTGAGAACTTACCCTGAGAATCAGTTGGGTCTTTGGAGAATACAAACACGAGTAGGCTAATATTCCTGCTGCTGCTTCTTGCTCCTGGTCCTCTGATGCTCCAGGGATCCGGCACCTTTTATTGAAAGGGAATGTCTCACCTCTGACGTACTTACGTCAAAAGTTGACATCGTCAGGCTCTTCATCAATGACGCCAGAGCAAATTAGCAACGATTGAATCTGTTTACGTCCATGAGATCAGTTGATTATAGTGTTATTGATTATTGCAGTCATAAAAAAGTCCCAACGAACACCTGTCAGATCTATGTGAGGAAATTATATTATAGATTTTACATTTTCCAGTTTGACATTCCCAGTTCAGCATAAGCT
>JAHKKF010530762.1:0-18897 GCA_019740295.1 Labeo calbasu
CGCAGGCGATAATGAATGCGATATTGCGCGGCTTGTCAGTGAATTTCGGCTCTTTCGGCTCTCTGTAGTGAGTGCCGCTCCATAATGAATGCGTCTGATTGCACGTGATGGAAATTTACGACTAATCACGGAACCGGCATTACTGAAGAGATGCGCATCATAATCGCATGCGATTATTTGCACAGCCCTACTTGAGAGTGAGTAATTCATGATAGAATTTTCATTTTTGGGTGAACTATCCCGTTAAATTTTTTACGATTGCAGTGTTTGAAAAACTCTATATGTGACCCTGGACGACAAAACCAGTCATATGTTGCGCGGGTATATTTGTAGCAATAGCCAAAAATACATGGGTCAAATTTATCGATTTTTCTTTTATGCCAAAAATCATTAGGATATTAAGTAAAGATCATGTTCCATGAAGATATTTTGTAAATTTCCTACTGTAATTATACCAAATCTTAATTTTTGATTAGTAATATGCATTGCTATGAACTTCATTTGGACAACTTTAAAGGGGATGTTCTCAGTATTTAGATTTTTTTTTTTTTTTTTTTTTTTTGCACCCTCCAATTCCTGATTTTCAAATAGTTGTGTCTCGACCAAATATTGTCCTTTCCTAACAAACCATACACCAACGGAAAGTTTATTAATTCACCTTTCAGATTATGCATAAATCTCAATTTCAAATTTGAGTTTCGGTGTTATGTGTTTTATGTGCAGATGAGGAGGATAAAGACAGTCTGCAGGAGTTGGCAGCAGAGCAGCGCTGCATAGTGGAGCACATCCTGTGCACCAGACCTCTTCCTAACAGGTAGAATAACGCTTACAGGAAATTAACATTTTAGTGCCATCGCACCAGAAGGAACAGTTAAAGCTAAAACCCAGATCTCTTATGAAACAAAAGCCCAATTTGCAGATGTTTAAGCAAACCTCAAGGGACGATGAGTAAGCGCTGTAGATTACCGGTGTTTATTTAAATTCTCCTCTCGTCTTATCTCTCTCTCAGTTTGCCGGCTCCTGTTCGTGGGTTTTGGATAGTGTCAGACCTGTCCCTGGGAGCCACCATGATCTGCATCACGAGTAACTACGAGTGTCTCCTGCTCCCTCTGCTGTATGTTACAAGCACACTCTGGCTCTTTCACTGTTTGTTAGGTCAGGGTTTCCTAAATGGGGGATTGTGAGGGAACTGCAGGGGGTGTGTGAATTGATGAAAACCTAATAATGAATTATATCGAATGTAAAATTAAAATAAACAGAGTGAACGAGAATTGCAGTATAGCATTGTGCAATTATCAAAACAAGGACTGCAATTTAGTTAAACAAATGTCTGCTGCATATACACACATTTCATTATAATTATCAGGAAATTGTTTTTTAAGTATTTTATTTAAATTCATATTTAACAATAACAGTAATATTAAATATTAAGGAATTATAATAATTTATGATTTAATGTAATATTTTATTTCATTTTGTCAAAATCGTATTTGTCTGTATTCGTGTAATTGAAACAAATTAAGTAACATTTATTTATATTAGGGCTGTCATGATTCCTCGATTTAAATTAGAGTATTCGATTATAAAAAAAAATGTTTTTTGCAACAATTGCATTGTTGATTAACCGGCAAAATGCCATAAATCTATACATCTCATTAATATGTATTTTAAGTCATTTTAAACCCTATTATTCGGTTAGGTCTATTTTTATTACCACACAAACACACACAGAAAAATCTGATTACTCAATTAGTCGCCTGAATAATCGACCAGTTACTTAACTGCCAAACTAATTGTTAGTGATAGCTCTAGTTTATATATTTAAGGGGTTCAGCAGATAAAATATTTAGGAATCCCTGTGTTAGATTATAATTAAAAGTAAATAGCTTGCTATCAGGTTTTTATGATGTTATCAATAAGGTTTTCTTTTTAAATATCCATGTAGAAGCTCTATTCGTCCCCCATCTCCTCCGTTGCTCTGCTCTTATTCGGGTGCGGGACCAGGAAGCTCTCCTCTGCGTGGATTGGCTGAAGACTCGTTTGAACAGCATATTCGCAACATCCTGGCACGCAGCTCAACCAATCCATTAATGCTGAGGTAAAATGTGACAGCTTATATTAACCCATTAGGGCTGGTTGACCATCTGGAACCAGTAACAAACCATTTACTATTTTCCATAATGCAGCTTATTATAGTATTTCACTTTCTGAATGGATGTTTTGTGAATTTAAGCTGTTATTGAGGTTGTCGCATTTGTGTGTGTGTGTGTGTGTGTGTGTGTTTTAGGGCAAGTGATAAGGACTCGTCTCCACCTCCTCCAGAATGTCTGCAGCTGTTGAGCAGAGCTACGCAGGTGTTCAGAGAGGAGTACATCCTCAAACTGGGCCTGGCGCATGAAGAAATGCAGAGAAGGTACAAGATAAATTGTTTTAGGTTCATTTATTAACAGCTGATTTTAGAAAAACATATTTTAATAATTGTGGTACTATTCAAAAGTGTAGGTGTCATTATTATTATTATTATTATATTTTTTTTATTTAATACAATTAAATTGTAATAATATTTCACAATATTACTGTTTTACATTATTTGTGATCTAATAATTATGTGCTCTAATTTAAATCTGAAACAGAAATATAGTATATAACTCTGCTAAATCAAAATTTATTCTTTAGTAGTGTGAAATTGTTGCAGTCCATGTAAATACAGCTGTGATTTTAATTTATTTTATGATTGTCCCCTTTTCAGAGTAAAGCTCCTGACTGGCCAGAAGAATAAGCAGCTAGAGGATCTTGCTCTTTGTAGAGAGGAGAGGTGACCACAGCATTGCCTGAAAAACACTAATCACAACCACACATACAGAAACGCATTTAGCTCAGTTGAGACACTGAGAGGATCTAAATGTAAAAGTACTACAAATAGAGCAAACCATCATATTATTATTGTAAGTGTAAGTGTGGTAGATAGTGGAAGTATATGAGTGGGCTCAGCACATAAGAGTCATTAATGTTGTGGTTTACTGTGGTAAGCGCCTGTGCTAAAAATGTTAAATATGATGGTGTGTTGTAGAAAAAGCCTGACGGAGGCTGTGGAGAGGCTGGCTGATAAATACGAAGATGCAAAGTATCGTCAGGAAGCCATCATGAACAGGTTCACCTTTTCTTTGAATTTCATTAAATAGAAAAATGTTGTTTTTCTGAACTTTCTGAACTCAAAACTTCTTCAGTCCAAAAAAATTATTTATTGTAACTAAGCTGCAACTGCTTGTGTGTGTGTGTGTGTGTGTGTGTGTGTGTGTGTGTAGAGTAAAGCAGGTTTTGGGAAGTCTGCGGAGTCAACTTCCTGTGCTGTCAGACAGTGAGAAGGACATGAGGAAGGAACTGCAGACCATCCATGATCAGCTCCGTCACCTTGACAACGGCATTAAACAGGTCTGTTTAATGCCGTTGTAAGTCTGATATTTACACTGCTTCACCATGTATCCTAGTTAAAACCTAGTTTGTTTTGGCAGCGTTCCTCTGTTGCCATGAGTAGAGCGGATGTATGTCTTTTCCCCAGTGTCACTGTGTGCTTTAATGTGTTTTTAGGTGAACATGAAGAAGGAATATCAGAAGAAGCAGATGAATACAGGAGCATCTCCGGCTCGCTCCAGTCTCACACTCAACGCCCACCAGAGGAAGTGTGTCCAGGGAGTGCTGAAAGAACAGTATGTACAGAGAGTTAGCACCTGCATTCACTTCACACGTACACCAAATGCCAGTGCTAGTATGCACCATTCATACTGTAAAGTGATAAGCATGTATTAGATGACGCTTTGCAGAGATCTGTTGTTGTTCCATGACCATCTCTTATTCTATAGTGTGATAAGGTCATGTTACACCCACAACCTAAAGAAAAATAGAATTGATGCATTTTTTTTTAAAAAACATGACAGTGTTCTACAGCAGAAAAGCAGAATTGTCTGTAACGAAACTATTACAGTTGCACAACAAAGGTCATCCTGTTAATGTTACACAGAAAAAATCAAATCCATATTACTGTTACACAGAGGACTGTTAGTTACGCAACAAATCCATGTTACACAGTAGACTCACTCCTGTAACTGTTATGCAAAAAATCCCTGTAACTGTACTGTACTGTTACACAAAAGACCCATTCCTGTTAGGCAAAATACTCATCTGTTACTCTTATACAAAACAAATCCCTGTTACTGTTACATAGTAGAGCTTCCTGTTATTATGCAGAACACTCATCTCTTACTATTCTTCAAAAAACAACAAATCCCTGTTACGGTTACACAGTAGATTTATTTTTGTTACTGTTATGAAAAAATCTGTTACTATTACACAGTAGATTTATTCCTGTTGCCGTTACAAAACAGAAGTTACTGTTACACAGTAGACCCATCCCTCTTACTGTTATGCAAAAAACAAATTCCTGTTATTGTTACACAGTAGACTCATTCATGTTACTGTTAGGCAAAACACCAATCTGGTTCTGTTATCTAAAAAAACAACTCCCTGTTACTCTTACATAAACTCATTCCTCTTACTGTTACACAAACAACAAATCCCTCTTACTGTTACACACAAAAACACAATTCCCTGTTACTCTTACACAAAAGACTCATTCCTGTTACTGTTAGGCAAAACACTCATCTGTTACTGTTCTTCAAAAAACAACAAATCCCTGTTAGTTACACAGTAGATTTATTTTTGTTACTGTTATGAAAAAATCTGTTACTATTACACAGTAGATTCATTCCTGTTGCCGTTACAAAAAAGAAGTTACTGTTACACAGTAGACTCATTTGTGTTACTGTTAGGTAAAACACTCATCTGGTTCTGTTAGGTAAAAAAACAACAACTCCCTGTTGCGCTTACATAGACTCATTCCTCTTTCTGTAACACACAAAAAAACAAATCCCTCTTACTGTTACACACACAAAAACAAATCCCTCTTACTGTTACACACAAAAAAACAATTCCCTGTTACTCTTACACAAAAGACTCATTCCTGTTACTGTTAGGCAAAAAAAACAAATCCCTATTACTGTTACATAGTAGAGCGTCCTGTTATTTGTTATGCGGAACACTCATCTGTTACTGTTCTTCAAAAAACAACAGATCCCCGTTACTGTTACACAGTAGATTCATTCCTGTTACTGTTATGAAAAAATCTGTTACTATTACACAGTAGATTCATTCCTGTTGCCGTTACAAAAAAGAAGTTACTGTTACACAGTAGCCTCATTCATGTTACTGTTAGGCAAAACACTCATCTGGTTCTGTTATGTAAAAAAACAACTCCCTGTTACTCATTGCTCTTACTGTTACACACAAATAAACAAATCCCCCTTACTATTACACAGAAGACACATTGTTGTTACTGTTACACAAAAAAACTGTTATTGTTACACATTAGACTAATTTCTTTTACTGTTACGCAAAAAACCAAATCCGTGTTACTCCTTACACAGAATTTATTTCTGTTACTGTTATGCAAAAAAAGTTACTATTACACACTCATTTCTGTTACTGTTACCCAAAAAACAAATCCTTGTTAGTGTTCAACAGTAGACTAATTCCTGCTATTGTTACACACAGCAAATCCTTGTTACTACGAAAGATTAATTCTTGTTACTGTTAATCAAAAGTCAGTACCATAATGGAAAAAAAACACTTAACTCTGATAATATACTTCACTTTTTATCACGTTTATTTGACTGTTGTGTAAGTCCAATGATTCTGAACTGCTTGTTTCTGTCCTGCAGGGGAGAGCACATCGCTGGCATGATGAAGCAGATCAAGGACATCAAGAACCATTTCAGTTTCTAACCGTCAGCAATCAACAGTGCTCAAAGGCCAATAGATTATCATTTTTATAACGTTCAATGAAACTACGTAAGAGACAGAGAGTATCTCCATAGAGCTCCAAAGGACAGTACTCGACCCAAACCTCTCATATTCAGGTCTTTAAGAAAAAAAAAAGCTGGGATTTTTGTATAAACTAATTTGTCTTTTTTTAATAAGTTGTATGCTCATGTACACGTCTCCTTGCCAATAAAAAGTTTTGTACATTGAAGTGACTCTTTCCTGTGCATGTTGCTGTCAGAGTTTATCAGCAGTGAGACAGTAGTGTTGGGCATTGGCGTTATTTCCTGAACTGGGACAATGGCTTATCTGAAGAGGTCATGCTGGATATGAAGACTTCTCCCTCTTTTCCTTCCCTCCTCTAATCGCAAGGCAAAATGTGACGAGGGAAAAGATCATGTCAAGTCAAGGAGCTTGTACATTTTACTGTAGCGGAGAAGGAATGTCTTGGATTCAAAAACCATATCCGTTGTTTACGACCAAAGTTCATCTTAACTGCTCCCTCAGTCACTGTCTTAATTTTGACTATATGTCAATTATGAAAATGACTTCATTTCATAATTTTGTAATTTCAGATTAATGTGATTTACGTGACCTTGAGAAATGGAACGGCAAATCCACATAACACTTAAGTTTCAATTTGGTTTTATTATATAGATATATACAGGGATATGTACACAGTACAGTATATAAATCTGCAAGGGTTTCTGCATTTGCAACACAGCATGCAAAGAACAGAAATAGAACCGTTGTTATTGTGAAAGTATCTGAACTATCACTCTTCACAAACCCAGTAGAAATAACTTTCATGAATTATAAATTATACCGACAGGAGAAAAGTCTTTTTAAAACAGAATTTCCATTAAAAACGGTCTCCTTATCCCACATCAGTTATTAGAGTTCAAAACAGTGTATGCTAATGAAAAATGTAGTTTCTAAAATATTCTGACGTCAAAACTACACTGAAGTGAAACGCTTCTTTTGCTCTAGTGAAACATGAAGCCACTAAAGTAGCAATTACATGAAGTTTAATGTTACGTGTTTGCAATGTGAAGACGGCACGGGACGTGTGAGCGTTATGAAGTGCAACTTACACATAATAAAATCAACACCACAACACACATGGTCTTGATATAATGCACATATTCACACAGGAGAGCTTCATCATCATCAGATCACAACAGCAGCACTGGTCATACTATAGTAGCGTTGTTAAAGTTGTGTACACTCATCAGATGTAGTTGATTGTGGTTGGTTTTGCTGAGGAAACAATTCATTTCATTTATCGATTTTAAACACTGCACATTTTAATATATGGAATATTTTGACTGAATTAAGATTTCCACTGACATTGACAACGGTGTCTTTTTCAATGACAAAATTGGCAGACCTAATGTTCAACATGCAGGGCGTTAACTATCCATTTTTTTTTTTTTTTTTTCCAAGTTTTCAGCCAATTTTCATTCTCAAGTCATAGGCGTTCTTAACGAAACACTATTATAGTACAGTCTGAACTAAAATACACAGTTGAGGAAGTTTACATACACCTTGCAGATTCTGCAAAATGTTAATTTTGCCAAAAGAAGAAGGATTATGCAAAATGCATATTTTTTATTTAGTACTGGCATGAATGAAATATTTCACACAAAAGACATTTACATTTAGTCCACAAGAGAAAATAATAGTTGAATGTATAAAAATAAGCCCATTTAAAAGTTCACACACACAAAAAATCCTTCACGTCTCACAGATTCTTTGGTTTTTCAGCATTTTTGTGCATTTCAAAAATTTTCCAACAATGACTGTTTGATAAAACATGGACTGTGGAAAATTTGGAGGTTGTTGAGGAAAAGTTATAAAACCGATGCATTAAGAGGCAGGGGATGAAAACTTTTGAACAGAATATGTACATTTTTCTTATTTTTCCATTTAGTACTAACCTTCCAAAGCTACAGAAGATGCTTGCATGTTTCCTAGAAGATCAAATAAGTTCAATTTACCCTGATCTTCAAATTCAAAAAGTTTTAAGCCCCAGTTCTTAATGCATCATGTTTCCTTCTGAATCATCAGTGAGCGTTTGAACTTTCCATCACAGCTGCATACGAGTCCCCCAGTTGTCCTCAGTGTGAAAAGATGGATCTCAAAATCATACAGTCGTTGTTGGAAAGGATTCAAATATTCAAAAATGCTAAAAAAGAATTTGGGGGACCTGTAGGATCTTTCTGAAGAACAGCGGGCAGTTTAACCGTTCAGGACAAACAAAGGAACTCATGAACTACAATCACTAAACAAAAAAAAGCTGTGGATCATTCAGGTTACAACACAGTATTAAGAATCAAGCCTATGTAAACTTTTGAACTGGGTCATTTTTATGAATTCAACTATTTTCTTTTAAATGTAAGAGAAAATTCTCTAAATTTCTCTATATGTCAATGTCTTGTTTACAAATGTAAGTGAAATATCTTACTCAGGTCAATACTGAAGAAAAAAAATAACATGCATTTTGTATAATCCCTCTTATTTTGGTAAAATAATAATTTTGTAGATTCTACAAGGTGTATGTAAACTTTTGACCTCAACTGTGTTTCTTATATACATTTTTTTTTTATTGTAAAAAGACCATGCCAAAAATCACATGCCACTTTTGGTCTTGGTCTTGCAAAAAATAAACAGAATTTTTGCATTTAGACAACTGAATATAAATCACACGCACTTGTTTCCTGTAGTTGAGTTACATTGCCCGGCATCCGTTATTTTAAAGTAAACATGAGCCAGAAAATGATTTATATATATCTATATAAACCATTAGCCCTTTCCATGCTTTTATCTTCTCAATATGATTTTAATTATTCAAATACGCAAATTTAAGTTCAACATGATCAACTTTGGTTCTGTGAATCCCATCGCAATTCTGTTTACGCCACGTAAGACAGACAGATTACCGTACCCTTTAACATGGTACACGAGATGCCCCTTAGTTCACAGGACAAATTATAAACATAGTGTGCTTTCATTAATATACAAACACAGCCAGAATGACGGGTAAAACACCTTTTAAAACGGTCAGTGTAAGTGCTGTTGACACAAATCAAGCGAATATCAAAATCAGACCAAGAGATAAGAGTAAAAATCATCAGATGTGTTTGCAATATCCTTCTGAAAGAAAAACACACTTACACACAGAAAAATATGCAAAAACATCAGTCGGTTCTAACAAAAGCAGCAGTAACTTCAAGCAAAGATCATCACTTTTGTGCCAGAAATGGAGGGGAAAAAAAACATGAACTGTGGAAAATTTGGAGGTTGATGAGAAAAAGTGATACGACGCAGCTAGTAATCACATCCCAGTGAAATGACTGGCAGACGAGAAGAAAACACAGTGTCGCTTGTGAAAGTGTAGGATGCGGGTCGAGATGGGAATCACAGTCTTGTGTATTAACTTAACTAACGCAATATACACAAATAATCTGTATACAAGTATGTACAAAACACTTTAGAAGTGTCCGTTTCCTTCATAGGTCACCTCTGCTAGCTTAGCAGATGGAAAGCTGAGGAAGGAAGAGAAGAAAGGCGGAAGAGACGGGAACTTTGGTAGGGTCTGGGAATGGGACAGTCACGTTAGTTGACCCATTATCTCATTTCCTAAACTGAATGAGGAACAAAAGCAGCATTTGTTAAAAGACCGACAGCTCCTCGCGGGATCCCCGGTGGAGAACTGCATTATAAAGACGCAAACCCTTCACTCAGATAGAGCTGGGAGTCTTTTCGTGCTCTTGCGAACGCATGTACAAGCTGGATAGCAGTTGTAGGAATCAGTAGTGTTCACCAGGATTCGCAGGATCAAGTCTTCCTCGCTCGATTCGGTTGATCTTGATGGACTCAGGCCGAAGATTTGGGGTACAAGTGGAGTGTGTGTGTTTATGTGGACGAGGGAGTCGTAAAGAGGAAGTGACATCATGTCTCGGGAAGCTGGCTGATGTCTGTAAGGTTGGTGTCATTTAGGATGGCACGGATTCGCTCTAATGAGTCCGCTTGTCGAATACGCTCCAACTGCACCTGAAGGGAGAACAAGAACATTGGATCTTCAGCTGCATGTGTGTGTGGCGTAACAAACTATAATGATCCCAATAAAGATCTGAAAGTGCATCCAGAATTAAGCACTAGAAGTGTCTCTATGAAAAAAAAATATAGGGAGAGATTTTTTTGAATGAATAAATAGATTAAAATAGAACTCATAATAGAAGACTTAATATAACATAAATGAGGTTTCTTACTGAAATATGTAGCAGAAAACCCATGAAAGATCTACATTATTTAAAAAAAATCCACAAGGCTTCATACATATTTTGGACTATGTGTGGTGAGCTACCGGCAGTACTTGTAGCTATTTTTACCGCAAAAAAAACTGGGAATATACAACTTGAAATATAAAATACTGAATCAATGCTACGTTGTGCGGCTTTTGGTTGTAATTTACAGTTGAAGGGCAACAAGAGAAGCAATGCTAGTCTTCACCGCTTTCCTAGCGATAAGAAGAGGAGGAAAGAATGGGAAGACGCCTGTGGACGAATAAAATTTTCTAAAGATCTATGTTTGCCCTTCGACTGTAAAGTACAACCAAAAGCCACACAGTGGTTACATTTACATGCAACCAAATAATCCATTTGTAATTGGATTGATGGCTCAATCGGACTGAAAAGCCTTTATGTAAACACCTTAATCGATCCGACTGTGCTTGATTGGAATGAAATTTCGATCAGACTGAAGGGGGTGGTTTATGCATGTAAACACTCGATCGGATTGAAAACCGAAACTGAAAGGACTGAGCTCTGTGTTCTTCCTTTTGAATAAAGTGTTGTATAAATGCGTGTCCTGTTTCCTTTTACTCGGCAATTGTGAAGTGGAGCAGGACAACCTCCCACTAGTCCTTGTTTCGGATTCTCATCCACAGGCAACCAACAGGCAACATTCAGTGAATGAATTCAGTCTGATTTAACCAAAAATTGTGCATGTGGCATGTAGATGTCTTCAATCCAGGACTTTGATCAAACATATGAAGATTGGCACAGACTGAACATGGTATGTTTAGTGTAAAACTTGACATACCCTGTTGCCAACAGCTGGCGCTGATTATAACTGAATATTGGCCTTTAGATGTCTTCGAGCCAGGACTCTTACCAAACACGTTAAGTCTAGTGCGGACTGGACACTGCATGTTTAAGTTAGTGTAAAACAGGTCATTTCCTGTTGTCAGCAGGTGGCGCTATGATTATAACAGTATATTGGCCTTCAGATGTGTTCAGGCCAGGACTCTTATCAAACATGTGAAGTTTGGGGCAGATCAGACATGGTGAAACATCGAACTTTGTCAGGCCGCCACGGACACGCCCTTCAACAAAAACTCAAGATCTTTGTAATTTACCACAAAGACCTTTAGAAAACACAGACCAAATATAACGTTGATGTCATAAAATCTCTATAAGGAGTTTGTTAGAGCACAAAACATGCCACTTCCTGTTGCCAGCAGGTGGCGCTATGACTATAACTAAATATTAGCACGGGCATGTGTTCAAGACAGGACTCAAACACGTAAATTTTGGTACTGATCAGACATTGTATGCCTGTATTATAACAACTTCCTGTTTCATGGCGAAATATCGAAGTTTGTCAGGCCGCCACGGACACGATCTAACTTAGGATCTACACGATTTAACGACAAAAAGGGCTTTAAGATTAGACTGACCAAATTTGGTGTTGATCTGAGTAAATCTCTAGGAGGAGTTTGTTAAAATACAACGCCTGCAAACAGCAAAAATGTCACAATAACAGACATCCTGTTGGGTTTCGGACTTCGTACCGGGGGACTTTTTTGACACCCGCTTCTGAAACCCATATGAGATATAATTTTTTACCATTTTTGGCATGTATGCAAAATTTTTCAAGCATGTTTAGGCCCTCAAAAAGGTGAATAATTTTGGAGAAGAAGAAGAAACAGCAATTCCAATATGGTCCTCGCACCACTGGCGTTCGGGTCTTAATAAGCAACAAATAATAAGAGGAGAAATGAAGGGAAGAGAAAAGATGCCTGTTGATGGATAAAACTTTCTTAAGACCAACATCTTTGTTCTCTCCACTTTAGTCCTGACACCTTTGAGGCTTTTAGCAGACTAGCTACCGAAAGAGCTTACAAACGGCAGAGACAAGAAACGCTAGATGCCATCCTGGCAGGATGTAAAAATGCCAAAGCTTGTCATGACGCCGCAGCCACTGAAGGAGTTTCTCAGCACTGATTTCACTTGATATCTGGAGGCATTTAGACGCCTTGTGGGGGGAAAAAAGAATCGATGAGCATGGCATTTGGTTTAAGCCTACGCTTATGTCCATTGCCACCGGTACGCTCTTTCAGTGGCTGTGGTCATCGTATCAGTATTTTATTTTCCGAGTTACTTATTCATAGTTGTGTTTCAGTAAAAACAGCAACAGGTAGCACCTATAGCTCACAGAGTGCAACCATTTCAAATGATAATAGCACCCCCCATAGTCCAAAATATGTATAAAATGATGTGGATTTTCAGTCTTTCATGAAAGTCTTCTTTCATGAAGTCTTTTATGGGTTTTCTACTACATATTTCAGTAAGAGACATCATTCATGTTATATATTAAAATGTTTTATACATATTTTCGATTATGGGGGCGCCATTATTTCAAAGACTGAGCTACTGGCACTACGTGTTGCTATTTTTATTGGAACAACTCAGAAAATAAAATACTGATATGATGCCACATTTTGCGGGTTTTGGTAGTAATTTTCAGTCAAACTGCAAGAGAAGTGATGTAAGTCTACACTGCTTTCCTAACGATAAAAAGAGAAAGGAAAAAAGAATGGGAATATGCCTGTGGACGAATAAAGTCTTAAAGTCTGTTGTTCTCTCAACTTTTGTCCTTATGCTTCTGAAGCTTTTAGTAGATCACAGCTACTGAAAAAGCTTACAAACGGCAGAGACAAGAAATGCTAGATGCCATCCTGGCAGGATGTAAACATGCCGAAACCTTGTCATGACGCCACAGCCACTGAAGGAGTTTCTCAGTGCAGATTTCACTCAATATCCGGGGGTATTTAGGGGGAAAAATTGATAGTACGGCATTTGGTTTAAGTCTAGAAAGCTTTTTCAGTAGCTGTGGTCATTGTATTAGTATCTTATTTTATTGCAGTAAAAATAGCAACAGGTAGCGGCGGTAGTTCACCGAGTGCAATTCATGTATTTGAAATAATGTCACCCCCCATAGTCCAAAATATGTATAAAACATTGTGGATTTTTTAAATAACGTAAATCTTTCATGAGTTTTCAGTGAGAAGTCTTAATACCCAAGGTTCCCTTTAACAATTTATTAATGTTTAAAATTATTTTACATCAACACTCCTAGTCATTAAAAACATACACTCACTTGAGATGGACATGTTTTTTTTCTATTTAGTAAGGCAAAAGCACATCGACTATCAAGGAAACACATTTATTGAAGAAATTCCTAGATGAGTATCAAATAAAGCAGAGTGATTTTGCCTCTAGTCATATGACTGAATAACTCACCAGGAAAAGAAAAGCTACTATCATCTCCCAGAACAATCTTGACATGCTGTGTTGTGCCCTTAAGCAGTTCTTCACATTCGACATGTGAAATGTGTTTACCTGAAGGGTCTGGGACAGTTTGACGAAATCTCTCTGGACCTGCTCGCTGACATCCAGCTCTGTCTGAAGTCTCTGTGCCTTGTCTTTCTCCTCAAACACCTGAGTCTCCAAAGCACTCTACAACACACACACAGAGATACACACACACGTTTGTTTTTGTGAATTGTGGGGACTTTCCATAGACTTCTACATTTTCTATACTGACCAAACGATATTGTCTATCCCCTAACCCAACCCTAACCCTAAACCTACCACCTTACAGAAAACATGTCTGCATTGTTACATTTTTAGATAAACATCATTTACTATTTTTAATCTTTTTTTTTTTTTTTTTTTACATTGTGGGGACTGCAGGCTTACAATTTAATTTATAATACATGATTATATTAATTCAAACAAACATGCAGTCTTTTGTTTGATGCAATTCCAATACTGCTGTTTGTATGGACTTTCTGAGAACTCTGCTTATCTTATCAAATGATCCATCACATGCACAGGAAGCACTGAGTAGACTATGAACTTTGCAAAGAGTTTTTATGAGAAGCATAACTCATAAGATCAGCATGAAGAAGTCTAGTGTGAAGACAGAGCTGTGATCACATGAGGGTTCAGACCTTGCTGCCGAGGGCATCTTTTAACTGTTCCTCCAGACTGTTCTTCAGGCCCTGGACGCTCTCCAGCATCTGGCTCTTCTCTGCCAAGCTGCTGTCCAGCTGTTGTTTAAAAAAAAAAAAAAAAAAAAAAAAAAGTCAACAAAACAGACAACAAAAAACAAAAGATTGACGACAATGCTACTACTATTGCAAGACAAATACAAATATTATGCATAAATACCACGCAACAAATATTATTTATTTAATACATTATTGAGAAAAAAAGCACATCTCAAAAACAGTTCTCCAGAAAAAAGGCTTTTTGACAAGGTTTTGGCCGGTTTTGTGACATTCAAGCCAAAAGGCAATAAAAATCAGCAGTCTGCTTTGAACGTCTGCCCTACCTGTTCCTTCTCACTCTTCACTCTTTCCAGTTCCGTTTTCAAGCTGGAAAATGATGCTATAGGTTGGAAGACAAAAAAAAAAAAAAAAGCACGGTCACATGCTGTTGCTGTGTTTTGCATTAGTCAGACACAAAGTCAATGCATGGCTAGTTCTCCTATGACAAGAGCATGAGCACAAGGCAAGCGTTCTCCTCAGTAACAAAAGGAAACATTTGCTCAAAAATCTGTGTGTTAGTGCTGCTGACTGTGCCAGAATGAAAATTGAAAAACTGTGACCTGACAATGAATTCAACATGACTTTGAAAATTACAAGTAAATAGCTGAGGGTGTGTTTTATGAATGTTTAAGCTAATAACTGCATCTCCTCAGGCTTGGACTGCTCTATCTGCACTGTGTCACCTAAACAACCTTTACAAGCAGTACTAAGGTTGCCTCTGAGCAGTGCTGAGGACTTCAGTAACATGAACAGCTGATGTACTGTTTCAATACAGTGTAGCATTTTCAAATACTTTTACAAGTAAAAAAGCTATAGAAGCACGTTTCTGCCAATGAATAAAAAATAATTGTGGCTTTTTATTTCACAGTTCTGAATTTCTCACATTTGCGAGTTTGCACCTCACAATTCTGACATTATTTCCCTTAGAATTGAGAGATATAAACTGTGAATTCTGAGAAATTAGATTAGAATTGTTTAGTCAAAATTGGACTAAAGCACACAATTCTGAGAAAAAAAGTCAGAACTGCAAAATTAAAACTCAATTGTGAGGAAAAAAAAGTCAGAACTGCGAGATACAAACTCGCATTTGCAATTGTGAGTTTATCACAATTCTGAGAAAAGTCAAATTGCGAGAAAAGTCAGAATTGCAAGATAAAAACTTGCATTTGCGAGTTCATCTCACATTTCTGAAAAAAGCCAGAATTGCAAGATATTAACTCACAACTACGAGAAAACAACTCTGAAAAAACTGAGAAAAAAACATCAGATCGCCAGATATAAACGCCTATTTGCAAGAAAAAAGTTGCGAGATATAAACTTGCAATTGTGAGAAAAGTCAGAATTGTGAGATGCAAACTCGCATTTGCATGAAAAAAGTCAGAATTTTGTGATAAAAACTTGCAATTGTGAGAAAAAAAGTCAGAATTGCGAGATGCAACTTGCATTTTTGGAGGAAAAAAGTCAGAGTTGCGAGATATAAACTTGCAATTGTGAGAAAAGTCAGAATTGCGGGATGCGAACTCGCTTTTGCATTAAAAAAGTCAGAATTTTGTGCTAAAAACTTGCAATTGCAAGAAAAAAGTCAGAATTGTGAGAAACAAACTCGCATTTGCATGAAAAAAAGTCATAATTGCGAGATGCGAACTCGCATTTGCATGAAAAAAAGTCAGAATTGTGAGAAACGAACTCGCATTTGCAGGAAAAAAGTCAGAATTATGAGATATAAACTTGCAATTGCGAAAATAAAATCAGAATTGCGAGAAATGAACTCGCATTTGCATGAAAAAGTCACAATTGCAAGATACGAACTTGCATTTGCAAGAAAAAAGTCAGAATTGCGAGATGCAAACTTGCATTTGCATGAAAAAAAAAGTCAGAATTGAGATATAAACTTGCAATTGCAAGAAAAAAAAAACGAATTGCGAGATGCGAACTCACATTTGCATGGAGTCAAAATTGAGAGATATTAACTTGCAATTGCAAGAAAAAAGTCAGAATTGTGAGATACAAATAATAATCAAACACTCTTCACAATGCCCTCACTCTCTTAAGTTGTGTTCAAGATATCTCACCAACACCAAATGCTTTTTATCCTTTTTTAACTTTCACTCTTTCAATGTAATTACCTACAAAAGACCAACTTGGCCATAATTTAACTGCCTAAGTAGCTTTCACTCCTAAGCAGCTTGACAGCAGTTTCAAAGCAGCTTCCACAACACTTACAAGTATTCAGACAACCCTGGGTGACATTTCTATAATTGCATATTTGTGAGCACAACCACATCCCAAGTTTCATTTCTCGGAGCTAAATTCAACATCATGTGAAGTTATATTAGTATTAGTGTAGCACACAGCTAAATGAAGTAGTACGCAGTGATGTGGAGGTTCTGTACACACAGTGCTAATGGGTTTAGGGTGTGCGTTAGGATGGCATCGGTGGCGTTACTATAGACAGACACGACCTAGACAAACACACAATCAGGCAGGAATTCATACCTTCCAGGATGTCTGAACACAAGTCACCAATGCAGGGAGAAGTGGAGGAGAAAAAGACAGTATTGAAATGCAAAACATGATTGGTAGATAAGTAGATAAATGTGTGCATTCCTCCGAGTGAAGGAGTTTTAAAAAGCCCTTCAATGATTTTAATCAGCTCTGGACTTGGATCTGTAGTTGGATTTGGTTACATTTTTCCGAAACGCTAAAGATTCACATTTCAAAGCTTCAGTGTAAGTACATCCAGTGCTGCTGAGAGCAGCTTTTAATCAGCTTTTAAAAAAGGTAATTGTGCATTTCATAATCTACTTTTTTTTGGCATGAAATTCAACCTGAATAGGTTGATTTATTATAACATAACCATGAATTTTTTATCATCTAGTGAATGAAATGCTTTACAAATGAACCGACAAAATGAATCACTAATTACTTTTTTTTCCTTTTCTTCTTTTTTAACTGGAACTTGATCGATGAAGTCCTGCTTCAGTGCTAAAACATGTTTTGCATTATATAAATGTATTATATAAAGAAATTAAACTAAAAAAGGCATTAGTGGATCGGTTGCTTAGAACTTAATTACTGATGTGCCTATAGATGTATGTGATTGGACGCTCAACCTCAGAAAATTAAAAAAAAAAAAAAACAAAGAAAAAAAAAAGAAAAAGACTTCTGGATTTCTAAAAGGTTACAGCAGAATGTCTAGTGACTAAACCTAAAGTATAAACCATCATGCCGTCCAGCTGTAAGCTTTCTTTGACTATTCAAATCAACTGGTAGCTACAATCCACTCACCGATCTCTTCTTTACAGCCTTCTATCTCCAGCTGTAGAGTGTCTTCCAGGTTCTCTTTCAGACACTGTTCTGCCTGAATCTGCTCCTTCAAGAACAGAATTTCAGCCTTCAGCTTCTCCTCCAAATGCTCTGCCGCGGTGCGCGCAGACACAATGTCTTCCCTGTACTGCAACACCAGCTTCTGGAGTTCCTATGTGGCAAAATTATATTAAAAAAAAAAAAAATATATATATATATATATATATATATATTTTTTTTTTAAATGCACTAACAAAACAGATTTTTACATAATGTTTTAACACTTTATGTAGCTATTTTAGTCATTTTCTAAAATTTAATTTGACTTGATNGGTGCGCGCAGACACAATGTCTTCCCTGTACTGCAACACCAGCTTCTGGAGTTCCTATGTGGCAAAATTATATTAAAAAAAAAAAATATATATATATATATATATATATATATATATTTTTTTTTAAATGCACTAACAAAACAGATTTTTACATAATGTTTTAACACTTTATGTAGCTATTTTAGTCATTTTCTAAAATTTAATTTGACTTGATTCATTTAGCATCAACTTTGATTTATTTAGCAGATGTTTTTATAATAATTTGATCAATTTTCAGTTTCTTCCCCTATCAGATTTTAAGATTTTATTAATTTCTTCATTTTCTAAGGTTTAATTAATTTCCCTGATTTTTTAAATAATTTGATCAATTTCAATTTTATTCACAATGTTCTAAGATTTGATCAGTTTTCCTGTTTTTTCCCCCCTATCATTTATGCCTTTACATTTATTCATTTAGCAGATGCTTTTATGCCAAAATGACGTATAAATTATATTAATTTCCTTTGCCCCCCCCATCATTTTCTAAAATATTAATAAATTAACTTTTTTCATAATTTTCACAATTTATCAAATTTCCTCACTTCCTATCAATTTCACTAAAAGATTTCACTAATTCCCCTGATTTTTTTTTTTTTTTTTTTTTTTTTTTTTCACAATTTAACATTTTATTAATTTTCCTTTCACAATTTAAGATTTTATCAATTTTCCTTTTTTTCCTATCAGTTTTTAAGGTTTTATTAATTTCCACATTTTCTAAGGTTTAAATAATTTACCATTTTTTTAAATACTTTTATTATCAATTTAAATTTTCTTTATAATGTTCTAAGATTTGATCAGTTTTCCCTGTTTTTTTCCATCATTTATTCATTTAGCAGATGATTTTATCCAAAATGACAAATTATATTAATTTCCCTTGCCCCCCATCATTTTCTAAGATTTTAATAAATTCACTTTTTCATAATGTTCACCATTTATCAAATTTTC
>JAHKKF010530762.1:18916-35953 GCA_019740295.1 Labeo calbasu
TTTCATTTTTGTTTTGTTCATAATTTAAGATTTTATTAATTTCCCTTTCATAATTTTCTAAGATTTTATCAATTTTTCTTTTTTCCCATCTGTAAGATTTTAATTTCCTTACTTTCTAAGATTTAATTAATTTCCCTGATTTTTTAATCATTTTATTAATAATTTCAACTTTCTTCATAACGTTCTAAGATTTGATCGGTTTTCCTGTTTTCATTTTCAAGTTTCATTTTCTAAGATTGTAATAAATACAATTTTTTCATAATTTTCATAATTTATCATCAGTTTTCCTTTTTTTCTTATCAGCTTTAGCAGATGCTTTTATTAAAAAATGATGTACAAATTATATTAATTTCCCTTCTCCCTCTATTCATTTCTAATATTTTATTAATCATAATCATAACTTTCATAATTTATCATCAATTTTCCTTTTTTTCCTATCAGCTTTTCAGATGTTATTAATTTTCCTGATGTTGTTAGCAATGTTTTTATCGAGCACTGGTTCCTGGTACCAATTTTTCCAATTGTTACACAGTTGCACAATTTTCCAAGAAGTAACTTCACACTGATTTTCAGCCAACAATGCCTTCCTCAGAGTGTATCAACAACAGCCATTAACCAGAGAAAAATAACAGTCTCTTCTGCAGAATTACTGTAATACTTCACACATATATATATATATATATATATATATATATATATATATATATATATATATTTTTTTTTTTTTTTTCTTTTTTTAACTACGCAGTCAAAGAATGGGAACCAGTCAAACATGATGGAAGCATATGAAGCATAATGGAATTGAACAGAAGGCGCCTTAATAGATGCAGCTCACGTGTGTGTTGTAGTACCTGTACAGTTGTGGGCATGTGAAAGTCCTCTTGCTGCTGGAGCGTCATGTGAAGTCTGTGTTTACCCTGAAGACTCTCATTATCTCTCTGCAGCCTGTTCAGTTCTTCAGTCACCTGCTCTCTGGACTGTAGCAGCACTGCCTGGACACACGCACACACACACACACCACTTAGCCTGCTAAACCCACTGAACGCCACAAAACGATTTTCTAAAGCATATATCCACGTAAAGTGGAAAACGATCCATTATAAAAAAGGATTATTAAAAAAAAAAATCCACAAATGAAAATATCAGTGACCCTGAGCGACTCACAGTGCATTCCTCAGGTAATAACTAACCGACAGAAAGCTTTTAAAGGTGATTTATTTAGGGGATCATGTCACAAAAGCATCAAGTTTATCACCTTAATAGCACAACTTCGGATTCAAAACAGATGTGCCTCAAGAAAGTGCAGAGAGCATGAATACTGAACGCCAAAAGACATTTTTACGCATTAGTACAAATCACACAAGCATGAAGAAGAAACTCAAAATAGGACTAGATTGAAACCAAGAGGTTCTTTATCAAATTTATGCAATGGAAAAACAAAACATATACTCTCACTGAACGTCATCATGTAAATCAAGTGAATGTTGTTGTGTAGGAGAGTGTGTATTTGGTCATACCATCTGTTCCTGGGTGTTCCTCTTGGCCTGGCTGAAGGCCTGCTGAAGAGTGCTTATGAGAGACTCAGACTCCTGAACTTTCTGCTTCAACTCTGAGATCTGCAGACAGATAAAAATTACTTAAGTCGTTTGACTTGGAAGAAGAGTAGCATTCAGGACAGTCTGCACATTCTTCACATTTGTGAAAAATACTGTGAAGACACGGTGGCTGTGTTTTCACCTCTGGTGAGAAACAGATATCATATTTATTTAACAAATGCTTCTAAACAGTCCATGCTGCCTTGTAAGGCACACTACTGTGAGGTCAGTAAGATTTTCTTCATTTATTTAATCAAAAACACGGTAAAAACAATAATATCAAGAAATCTTAATAAAACTTAAAATACATTAAAATAGAAAACAGTTGTTTTAAATTTATTTCAGTGATACTCCAGTCTTCAATCTTACATACATAATCCTTCAGATATAATTTTAATATGCTAAATTGTTGCTTAAAATACATTTTTTCTTGTCAGTGTTGAAAAAAAGGGTGTGCTGCTTAAGATTTTTGTGGAAACAAACACAATACATTGTTTCAGGATTCTCTGATGGATAGAAAGTTTAAAAGGACAGCAGAAGTTTTTTTGCAACATAATACATATTTACTGTCATCAATTTAGTGTATCTCTGCTGAATAAAAGCATTAATTTCCTACAACAAAAATTGTATATTGTATATTGTAGCAAAGTATGGAGGATGTAATGTATGCTGGTCAGCAGAGAAATATTATATTAGATATAATATAAAAATATAAATAAATATGTACATAAAAAAACAAAACACTCCAACAATTAGTTTTCTGAAACTTAATGCCAAAATAACACAAATTACATTATTAATTTTTAAAATAAAAATACTAAAAAAAGATTTATCATATTAACAACTATGAAAACGTGTCACTGTCTATCAAAGCATCCATTATTCAAAATAAAATAAAAATTAGTACGTCGTCCAGGTTTAAAGGAGAAGTTCACTTCCAGAACACACATTTACAGTTAATTTTATCACCCTTCTTGTCATACAAGATGTTCATGTCTTTCTTTCTTCAGTCGATAAGAAATTATATTTTTTGAGGAAAACATTTCAGGGTTTTTCTCCATATAATGGACTTCAATGGTGCCCGTAAGTTTGAACTTACAAAATATAGTTTAAATGCAGCTTCAAAGGGCTCTAAACGATCCCAGCCGAGGAAGAAGAGTCTTATTTAGCGAAACGATCAGTTATTTTCTAAAAGAAAAACGAACAAAAAAAGAATTTATAAACTTTTTCAACCTCAAATGCTTGTCTTGTGTAGCTCTGCAGAAGCTCTGTGTATTCCGGTTCAGTACAGTTAGTGTATGTCAAAAAAAACTCCCATCTCATTTTCTCCTCCAACTTCAAAACCATTGTACATTGCTGCAGAAGTACCAATCCAGTGTTTACAAAGTGAATGCGCAAGGAGGGTCAAACACCCTTTACAGGGCTCAACGCTAAGGATTTTTTCAACTGGCCCCATCGGGCCAGTGGTTCAAACTTTTACTTGCCCAGTCAAAATTTTCACTGGCCCTGCCACAAAAAAAAAACCATTTAAATTGTTAAATTCTCGATTCCAGTTTCGATATCACAGCAAAACCTACTAGCCTAACAAATATAAAGCTCAAACATTATTTGTTTGTTCATTTTATTAGTATTATTTTATTACAAATGAAACGATGCTTAGGGAAAAACAGCAGATGGACTGAATGAACGCAAAATCAGTCTCTGCCAGCAGGTGGCGCTTATGGAATAATGATACAGCGTTTCCCTGGTTACCACTGTAAACAAAGCAGCGTTGTGATTATGAACGCAACTTTAAATGCATTATACAGAGGTAAATGAAGAAAAAAAACGTCGGTAAAGCTCAAAGTTACTCGTCAAGACGGATATTTTGACATACTTTTGTAGGCTATCTGTCCGTCAGAGACACATCTCTTTGTGATCGCTTGAAACTTCAAATGAACAAGACTTGAAAACAGAAGCAAATGATAAACTTTCGTGACCACGCGGCAGTGGCTCGATCGGGCCAGTGACAGATTCGTCAACTGTCCCGAGTGTCTTTCACGCTGGCCCCGGGCCATCGGGCACTCCTTATTGGCGAACACTGCTTTACAAAAAATAAATAAATAAATAAAGGTAAGACAGCAATGTACGTAAGGTAAAACAGCGATTTTGAAGTTGGAGGAGAATGAGATTTTTCGACATACCCTAACTGTCATGAGTGCACGGAGTTCACGCAGAGCTTGACAAGATGAGCATTTGAGGCTTAAAAAAAGTATATAAATTGTCCATTTTTTTAGAAAACAAACGATCGTTTTGCTAGATAAGATCCTTCTTCCTCAGCTGGGATCGTTTAGAGCCCTTTGAAGCTGCATTTAAACTGCATTTTGGAAGTTCAAACTTGGGGGCCCCATTTAAGTCCACTATATGGAGAACATTCCTGAATTACTTTACAACTGAAGAAACAAAGACATGAACATCTTGGATGACAAGGGGGTGAGTAAATTATCTGTGTTTTAGTTCCGGAAGTGAACTTCTTTAATCCTTCAACAGATTTGTTTTTCACTATACCCATCAGAGAGATCAGCTTTACCTTAGCAGTCGTTTCCTCATTGGCCTGTTTGACAGAGTCCTCCAACTCCTGCCTCTCGTTCATCGTGCGCTCCAGCTGATCGTTCGCTTGCCGCAACATGGCCTGAAGCTTTTTAACCTGAAGGCGCCAAAGGAAGTTCACCGTGTAACAATTACTACAGAATGTCATTTTGAATCATTACATTATGGGTCTTGCACGTGATTTTAGCAAAAAACAAACCTGATCTCGTGTCTCGGCCTCTTGTCCCTGAATGACCTGCAGTTGTTTCTCATAATTAGAGCACATATCACATCGCCGGCCCAACTTCCTTCCAGCATTCTTTAACTGGGGTGAAAACAAACCAAAAGCAAACACAAAAAGTGTTATTAAAGCATATTTAAAGCATATTCACTGCTGATTCATGTCAAACAATCGTATGCTATCCTGTTGTCACATGACCTTGATACATTGCATGTTTAAACAAGCAGTGTTCGGTTATCAAACAGCGTTAAATGATTAAAAATCATTAATTTTTGATCCAGATCATTTATCAGAATTTAAATGGAAAGTGCACTGCATTGTGGGATACAGTTCACTATATTTCCTACAGATATCTGTTTTTGCAGTGTGGGACCAAAAGACCTGAACATGGTAGTTGCATTGCTGTCTATGCAGCATCAGAAAGCTCTTGGATTTCATCAGAAATATCTAAATTAGTGTTCCGAAGATGAAAGAAGGTCTTACAGATGGAACGACATGAGGGCAGAACTCCAGACTGTGAACAAGTTTTGTGAGCTGGTGCAACCACAGTGTTGTTTGACTCATAATTACTGTCATTTCTGACATGAGAAACATCAAATGGCAAACAAAACAAGCATAACGAAACCACACTACATTTGAGATGCGCAGCACGGACCGTTTATCAGCTATGCAACGCAAACAAACTTGTCCGAGCTTTACAAGGGAGCCAAAGTTGATTACTCGAAACTGTTACTGCCCAGCGCCGCGAGATCCGGTGAGAAGCTTTTGAATTTGCCTCACAATGAATGTGGCTGCTGCGAGATCTACTGAGAATCATTCAAATTCTGCACATAATTCTCTGTTATAAACAGCGCTGCCATGCGTCACAAAACCTAGTAGTAACAGTAGTAACGCTAACTAAAACCATGAGGTTGTGGCAGAAATAATCGACTACATTATTCATTTCAGCATTTGTAAAACCTTTTGGGAGTGAAATTCAAGCACTTTTGAATGACTTTCAAGCATTTCACACAACTATTTGCAGCACTTTAAAGCTCTAAAATGATCCAGTTTGAATATTATTTTTAATGGGATGACCAAGATAAACTTTGTCATGTAAAATTAAAAACAAAACAACAACACACCATTATAACCAGTAGACAGCAGCAGAGGAGCGCCTATTAGCTTATTAGTCATTTATTTATGACTAGTTTATGCTTTGTATTTTGAAATGACAAAAATCACTATTATAAAATATCAAATCATTAAGAAATTAGATTTTGTCAGAGTTTTACACTTTTCCATGTACAACGTAAGAACAGTCACAAAGTGCCTTAAAAAAAAAAAAACTTTTCTTCAACTTGCAACTAAATCACACGTAATCACAAAGACCAGTTCAATATGTGACCCTGGATCACAAATGCAGTCATAAGTATCACGGGTATATTTGTAGTAATTGCCAAAAAATACATTGTATGTGTCAAATTGACCAAACTTTCTTTTATGTCAAAAATCATTAGGAAATTAAATAAAGATCATGTTCCATAAAGATATTTTGTACATTTCTTACCTTAAATATATCAACACTTAATTTATGATTAGTAATATGCATTACTAAGAACTTCATTCGGACAACTTTAAAAGTGATTTTCTCAATATTTTGATTTTTTTTGCACCCTCAGATTCCAGATTTTCAAATAGTTGTATCTCGGGCTAAATATTGTCTTATCCTAACAATACACCAACGGAAAGCTTATTTATTCACCTTTCAGATGATGTTTCAATCTCTATTTTGAAAAATTGACCCTTACGACTGGTTTTGTGGTCCAGGGTCACTTATAATACTATAACAATAATGGTACATTTAATTAGAGTCGAATATATCAATTTTCTCTATAAAAATTTGATTTCGCACATTTTTAATAAAAGTAAATTTTGTATGCTTTCCAGCTTAAGCTTAGTGTTGTACTGTCAAATCTATATACATAAGGAAAAAAAAACAAGAAATTAACATGTAATATTATTAGTAACTGCACTTTTTAATGCAAAACTATAGTAATTTTATTATTCAATTATCTATATTTTTAACACTCCCACACACCACCCAGTAATTAATAACAGAATTTTCATTGAGTAAACTATCTCTTTAAGTTTCACAAACCTTAAGTTTGCAAAACTTTATATTAAACTTGACATTAGTGGAAGCAATGGCATCTTAAAAGTTCATGTTGATTCAGTAACCTCTGACTGATTCAGTGACTTCATTAAGGGATTCATTACACACATTCATGAGTTTAAAAGAACCGGTTATGGTTGCACTTTATGTTTCTGATTTACTAAAAATAATCATCTCAAAAGATTCGTTTGAAAACTGTACTACCAATACACTGGTTGCATTGTATTTTTCTGATTTCCTAAAAAGAATTTCTCAGAAGAGTAATTTGTTCATGGAACTGGACAATGGTTGCACTGTAGTTTTCATATAAAAGCAGATGTGATAGATATGTGGTAGAATTTTGTAATTTAAAAAAAAGCCATACTGATCTATGTATATCTGAAGTATATGAAGAGTTCAGAATGTGTATGTCTGACGTTTTTCTTTAAAATTAGCATTTCTTTCTGGCTACTATGTATAGGTTTCTATGTAACTACTGGTACATCTGAATGGGCTGAGGCTGGGATTCAGCACATTTAAAGTGAAAGTACTTGATGAACATATACTATGTGTGGAAAGCATCCACTCAATATCGTTATCTCATTTTTGATCAAGATGCCTTTTAGAGGCTTTTGCATTGGAACTCTTCATATATACTATGTAGTACAAAAATATTACAAGCAAAATGATAGTATGCCATTGCAAACATAACCATAACTCCTTTTAAGATCACACTCACCCACCAGTGACTTTAAGCCCAGCTCACACAAATTTTGAAAATCCTAAAGGATTTCTATAATCCTAGGCTAAAATCGGCAGTCTTTGATCGTTAGTTTGACTTGTTCACCGACAGTCGCTTAATGGCCGTTGAGATCAAATTTTACCTCTGACGAAATTCTGGCAGCATCAGAAGATTTGGTGCACAGTCCTGCAGTGACATCTACGACAAACATCAAACTGTCTTCTTTTTTCAAGTCAAGCCATGATCAGAATTAATTCTAGAGATTTCTTCTATCCACCATAATCTCTGGCGCTTCCGTCGTCCGCTCACAGAATTCATCTGATATGTTGCCTTTGCTATCATAAACACCGGTTGCGTCCCTGTTTTCATGTGAGTGTGTAGTGCTGCTTACACTATTCTTCTTAAACACGCCGGTATTGCCACCGTTCATATACTTTTCATAATAGCCAACATTCAAGGTCCGCGTGCAATGCAGCTTGACTGTCGTCCAGTCTGACATTAATACAACTGAGATCCTACAGCGTGACATGATCAAGACAATCTGCTGAAGTTCAAACCAAGCATTAGAACGGGGAAGGAAGGTGATTTAAAGGAGAAGTCCACTTCCAAAACAAAGATTCACATATAATGTACTCACCCTCTTGTCATCCAAGATGTTCATGTCTTTCTTTCTTCAGTTGTAAAGAAATTATGTTTTTTGAGGAAAACATTTCAGCATTTTTCTCCATATAATGGACTGATATGGTGCCCCGAGTTTGAACTTCCAAAATGAAGTTTAAATGTGGCTTCAAACAATCCCTGCCGAGGAAGAAGGGTCTTATCTAGCGAAACGATCTGTTATTTTCATTAAAAAATACAATTTAGATACTTTTTAATGTCAAACACTCGTCTTGTCTTACATTGCCTGGACTTTTTTTCCAGTTCATGACAGTTAGGGTATGTCGAAAAACATACTCATATTTTCCCTCAACTTCAAAATCGGCCTATATCGCTGTTTTACCGTGTTTGTTAACGGTGTTTGCTCTTCTTTGCATGTTCACGTGTCGGTACTTCTGTAGCGATGAAGGATGATTTTGAAATCATTTTTGAAGTTAAGGGAGAAAAATACGATTTTTTCTACGAGTTTTTCGACATACCCTAACTGTCTTGAACCAGAATACACAGAGTTCAGGGAGAGAAAAACAAGACAAGCTTTGATATTAAAAAGTATTTAAACTGTCTTTTTTTAATGAAAATAACTGATCATTTCGCTAGATAAGACCCTTCTTCCTTGGCTGGGATCGTTTACAACTGCATGTGAGATCATTTGACACCTCATTTAAACTGTATTTTGGAAGTTCAAAATCGGGGCACCATATCAGTCCATTATATGGAGAAAAATGCTGAAATGTTTTTCTCAAAAAACAATTTCTTTACGACTGAAGAAAGAAAGACATGAACATCTTGGATGACAAGGGGGTGAGTAAATTATATGTGAACCTTTGTTTTGGAAGTGGACTTCTCCTTTAAGTGACTTTGAATGTGGCATGTTTGTTGGTGCCAGACGAGACGGTCTGAATATTTCAGAAACTGTTGATCTACTGGGTTTTTTACGCACATACATCTCTAGGTTTTCTAGGTTTAGAATGGCCAGAAAGCTCTCGGATTTCATCAAAAATATCTTACTTTGTGTTTCAAAGAAGAACAAAGGTCTTACGAATTTGGAACAACGTGAGGGTGAGTAATTAATGACAGAATTTTCTTTTTTTGGTGAACTATCCATTTAAGGCAGTTCTGAAGGCTAAAAGGTGTATTTTCACTAACAAGACTACTGTTCAGCTGGGTTCAACAGTACAAAAAAAACCAACTACAGACAGCTTAGTCAAAATGGTCAACCTAAAATTAAACAAAAGCATCTACTATCTGACCTCTTGCTGCAACAGATTCCACTCGCTCTCGCTGACCAGTCGGTAGCCAGACGGAGGCAGGTAAGCTGTATCGGCAGTATGAGAGATGCTGGACAGAAGTGATGCGGTTTCCTCCTGCTCTGGGGTCATGGCCTTAATGGCCTTCTCCTGGTCCTTGGTGAGGAGAAATTGTCCTGGCTGGAGGGATGACATGGAGGTGTCCATGCTGTCAAAGCCCCCACAGTCTGCCCCCACTAGAGGACCAAAGTCTGACTCATCCAGCTGGCTAGCTGACTTGGCCTTGTTGTTGTGTCCCCCCAGCCCATGAGGCTGTAGGGCCCCTCCTGAAGAACCCAGGCTGTCGGTGGACTGCACCCTACGAAGCCCATCCTTATAAGGGTCAGAGCCGTCTGGGCGGCCCGGGGTGTCTGCGTCCAGAGAGTGTAAAGAGCTGTGGATGCTCTGGCTGAGGTGGGACTGAGGTCAAAATGAGAGAGAAAACAAGATGCTTAACATTTAAAGTAATGTTATGGTCTACATTGTATTAATATTAATAATGATACAATGTAGAATAATAATTCTTTTTTTTTTTATTATTACCATTCCATGTTTTAATATTAACAACAAAATCTTTTTTTGTCTGCCAAAAGGAATTTGATTACATATTAAGTTCTTATTGTTCAATGGCTTTTAAAGATAGTAATTTGTGTTAAATACCTCTTCTATGGAGAGTCCGAGCAGAGAGTCCTCCACTGCTTCTGCATGCTCTGTCCCATCATCCTCACTGGCCTCTTTAGCCTGGCTCAATCTTTCCTTCTCATCCTCTTCCTAGACAAATATACAAATATTTTCATAAACGTACAGCAAGCACAAGACTAACCAGGTGTCCTAGCAAGGTACAAGACGATAATGCATCACGTGATAAATCTTCTCCTTTTATGCAGTGCTGGCTTATATTCAGAATTAAAAAAATTGGCTCCCTTTCAATTCATAAAATTAAATCTGAATTGAGTTGTCACCCCACAAGTTTTTTAAAAACCAAAATAATAACAAACAATATCAAAACAATTTTAAAAATGAGATAAATCAGTGCAGGAAAATGGCTTTAGCTATGATTCATAAAATTAGTTATAAAAACTAAAAAAAAAAACATAACACTTGTGATACTGATATTGCACAGAGAGGATGAAACCTCACATAAAAATACTGATAAAAAATGTTTTAACTTTAAAGAGGGTAAAAAATTAACTATTCTCACTGAAACATAACCAGGCACTATATAAAAGTCACAACTAAATGTTCCATTTATTATATTTATGTGAATATTTTTGCAAGTTCAATTAAATTAAAACTTTTCATACTATTTTTAATGTTCTGTAACTGTTTTTTTTTATTATTATTTATTAACAATCGGATTATTGGCATCAGTATCAGTGATACTGGCCTATATTTCACAGTACTTGGAATAGATAAATAGACTTCAAGAAACAAATAATCTTAAATATTCAAAATAATAACTATTTAAAATACTCTTTGTTAGTGTGGCACAATTTTTCCATAGTAATTTTGAGATTCATTGTGAATATATACAGTACTTATAATAAGTTATGCAAATAATTACGATCACACAAAAACCTGATTTATTTATTTTTTAAAAATCAATAAACAGCTCTATTGATCTATAGATAGCATTTCAAACATTCAAACAAGTACTCAAACCCCTTCATTTTTTCACATTTTGTTGCTGCTGCCTTGTTAAACTGCTTGAAATTACTTTTTTCCCCACATCAATCTACACCCCATATAACAGATTTGTCACAACTTTGTAAATTTACTAATAAAAAAATCTGAAATAAGTACACTGCATAAGTATTCATACCCTTAACTCAGTACTTAGCTGAAACACCTTTACAGCCTCTAGTCTTTTTGGGTATGATGTGACATGCTTTGCACATCTGCATTTGGCAATTATCTGCCATTCTTCTCCTCACCTCTTCACCTCTCAAGCGCTGTCAGCTTGGATGGGGACAGACGCACATTTTCAGGTTTCTCCACAAATTTTGTATTTGGTTCAAGCCCAGGCTCTGCTGGGCCACTCAAGGACATTCACAGAGTTGTCTATAAGCCACTCTTGCTGTGTGCTTAGGTTCATTGTCCTGTTGGTGAGTCTTCTGCCCAGTCTGAGGTTCTGAATGCTCTTGACTGGGTTTTCATTAAGGCTATCTCAATATTTTGCTGTGTTGAGCTGTCATTTTACACTGACGAGTCTCTCAGTCCCTGCTGCTGAAAATAAGCCCCACAGCACAAAGCTGCTACCAGCACATTTTACTTTTGGGATGGTACTCTCTGCAGGTGATGAGCAGTGCCTGGTTTCCTTCAAACATGATGCTTGGAACTGAGGTTCATCAGACCAGAAAATCTTGTTTCTTACAGTCTGAGGGTCCTTTAGGCGCTTTTTTGCAAATTCCAAGTGTGTTTTCCTGTGTCTTCACTGAGGAGAGGATTGTGTCTTGCCACACCGCCATAAAGCAGAGATCAGTGGAGTATTGCAGTGATGTTTGTCCCTCTGTAGGTTTCTCCTATCTCAACATATGATTTTGAAGCTCAACTAGAGTGATCATCAGGATCTTGGTCACCACTCTAACCAAAGCTCTTCCCCATCAATTGCTCAGTTTGGCCAGGAGGCCAGCTCTAAGAAGAGTCCTGGTTGTTTAAAACTTCTTCCATAATGGATAATGGAGACTACATGCTTCTGCGAAACTTTAATGCAGCAGATTTTTTTTTCTGAACTCTTCCCTAGATGTGTGGCTTGATGCAATCCTGTCTCTGAGCTCTATGGGCAGTTTTTCTTTTCCTCAGGGCTTGGTTTTTGCTCTGATATGCATTTTCAGCTGTTAGACCTTTTATTAAGATGTGTGTGCCTTTCCAAATCATACCCATTCAATTAAATTTGCCACAGGCTAACTTCACCTGCAGTATAGTAACATCTACAACCAATATGAATGCTCCTGAGCTAAATTCCAACTGTCCCAGAGAAGGGTATGAATACTTATGCAATGGAATCATTTAAGCTTTTTATTTCCAATAAATTTGCAAATGTTAAAAACAGTTTTTTTGTTTTGCCATAATGGTGTATGGAGTGTAGATAGATGTGGGGAAAAAAGGTAATTTAAAGCAGTTTAACATAAGGCATCAACATAAAATGTAAAAAAAATAAATAAATAAAAAATAAAGGGGTATGAATACTTTCACAAAGCATTGTGTATGTTATGTGTAATACATACTGAACAATTAAATTATTATTAAAACCCAAGGTGAGGTCTCTTAGGTCTAAACTCCTACTCCATATGGTTGTGCACTGAACAAAAAAGTTCTGACTGGCAGACGGTTTTTTAGTGCATCATGAAGCATTTTAGCTTTTAGCAAAAGCAGAAAAAAAGACACCTGACGCTGAAAGCTTGTTGCTTTACATCTTGTTAGAACACAGTGCAACCAACCAGATCTTCTATTTCTTCTATCATATTAAACAACCTCAACTGAGAATTACTTTTAGTCTGAGATTTAGAACCGATTCAATTAATGCTTCCAGTTGATTAAACAACAAAAGTACCTGGTCCCTCTTCTTCATCTCCTCCACCTGCCGCAGCTGCTCGGAGGACAGAACGCTCTCAATGCGCTGCATGTCTCGCATCAGCAGCCGCTGTGACTCCAGGAACTGATCATTGGCACGTTGCCAAGTGTGTTTCAGCTGATTGTGCTGCTGCCGCTCCAACTCCAGCAGGTGAACCACTGGAAGATAAAACACAATTCAAACTGGACGTCAATCACCTGAAATCAACTGACGATGTACTGGGAATGGGATATAAAGCCCTCTAACGCAGCTCTACAGTACGAACATTTCACTCACATTCACAAGTGAAAATTACTGTGTGATTGTGAAAAACTATTTTGGAGTGACATCTCATCTGTAAAACACCATCAGCACAATCTTAAGCATCTAACCTTATACTAATTAAATTACATTTTTGTTTTGGGTTGAGTTTATTACCATATAAGTAAACAATAAAATCATGCAAATGTTTGCTACTGTGTAGGGGAGTGTCCACACAGGATGCATTCGTTCTCTTTTTTGAGCGTCTGACACCACGAACGCTGAGTTCTAAAGACAGTGTCAAGTTAAAAATAGTTGAACTCTTAAAAACATGTCTTTAGGACTTGCGTTCAGTTTCTAAATGCAAATGCACATCCTGTATGCACTTCCTGACGTGTGTAGTGTAAACTATACTGCTTGTCAATAATTGAATTAAAGCTATTTTTAAGTGTTATTACTACATAGTATCTGTGCAAAAGTTTTAAATTGGTAAGATTAATGTTTAAAAAAAGGAAAAACTGTAAAATTGTTACATAATTTTAACATCATATTTTACGTACGGCTTGATTCAGCGGAGGAGATCATTGTTTCTTCTAGGCATAAGATAATGTGCTTTTGTGACAAACTTGAACGCATTTACTAGTAAATACTAGAGCAAGTTTATGTGAAGACAGGCATGAGTGTTTGTACTGTATGTAAAGAATGTTTAGACCAATCTTTACTGTGAAATCACTGTTTGCAAACTCTAGAACAAGAAAGACTAGAACTCAGAAAAAGAGTCACTTCAGCATTTTACAGCTTCTTTGGAGAAAAACTATTGTCATACAAACAGAAACTTGAAAGTATTCACAGCAACCCATCGAATTAAAGATTTGACAGAAATATATCACTTAATGTAATGATAGTACGACTAATAATAATAATAATAATAATATAATTATTATTAAAACATTATTCTTCAAGAAATATTTTCTAGAAAAGTTATTCACCAGAGTTCACCAGAAAAATGTAAATACACACCACAGTTTATATTTTATATAAAATTAACTAATTAGAGATGCTCTTGATTTTTAAAATTTAATGGATCCATTAAAATGAAATGCAGAAAATTAATGGAATACGTACAATTTGGAAAAAATAAAACTGAATTTGAAAATAAAACTTTTAAATTGTAATAAATTGCTCTTAAATTGTGTAAGTCTCAAGATTACAAATAACAGGAGACATGCTTTTTGATTTTTTTTATGTAACCATTAAATCCAGAAAAATTAAAACAGGGAAAAAAAAAACAGAATCCAGAAAAATTAAAACGGAAAAAAATAAAATAGAATTTGGGATAAATAAAGCTATACATAGCATGTGGCAACCAGAAAATTACCAACCAATCAAGCAAAATAAAAACATGTAAAATTACACATTTAAAAAAAAACAACAACAAAAACAAACATACAGTATTCCATGAAATTCCATGAAACTTCTTAGAAACGTTTGCATAAGAAAAATACTTCACATACCTTCATGTAGTTCTTTCCGAAGTTTCTCTGCGTCCTCCTGAAGGACAGATTTCTGGGTGTTGAGGACAGCAACATACATCTCCAAGTCTGTACGGCATGATTTCTCAGCCTCCAGGACGTGATTGAGCTCCTTCACCTGGAAATGAACCAAAGACATGATTCAAACTTTGTTTTCCATGATTAACAGCAACCATAAACAGAGGCCTTGGCACAACCTTTACACTTCAGAGTCAAAAAGCTGACTCAAAATGATCATTTTATGTTTGAAAAAAAAAAAAAAAAAACTGGCAGACTCATCTACAACCTTTCGACTTTATATCTGAGATGGTTGCTAGACTTCAACCAACTTTTACAAGACAAAACTGATTTATGACTCATTCCTAAGGCCAAACATTACCATATAGTCATAATCATACCTAACGGCTGTAGTGTTATACTTGCACACCTTTTGTTATTCATTTGGCCAGGTGTAAATCTGAGTAATTCGTAAGATCATGATAACAACATGAAAGGAACAAAACGATACAGAAATGAGTCAGATCTAATAATACATCTGTAAAAAACAGTCTGGCTCTCAGTTCTGCTTTTTTGATGCATGTCTAACCTTCGCTGCCTCAAGTTCCTTAACTCGATCTTCTGAGCTTGACAGTTTGGCCTTCAGCGCCGCAATCTCACTCTCCATTGGCATCACCACTGAGCGTAGCTTCTCTGCGTCCTCCTGAGCCTAGAATAATACAAATCCAAGCTTGCTAAGCACACCCAGGACCAACATGATGCAAACACTCTGGCTTTGAGTCACAATTCAGAGTAAACAGTTGTGCATTCTCTTTTTTACAGTTCAGGGAAGTAAAACCCCTAAAAGTACATGAACAAGCAAATCTGACCTTCTTCATCTCGTTCTCTAAATTCTCCTCCTCCTGGCCCTCAGAGAGACGGCGGCGGAGCTCAGCTACCTCTCGCTCCATCCCGTCACGGTACTGTGCCCACTGAGCGCGCTCCTGCTCCAACTTCTGCTGGAACTGCAACTTAACTTCCCGCTCTGCATCTGCACATGCATGTCAAGATAAGGATTTATACATCAAACGGAAAGCCTCAGAAACATATTTTACTTTCACGGGCAGAGATCAGAAGTAGACATCTTGCTAATCCTTCCTTGTCGAAATAGGGTTTATTCATGACGCTTACGATTTAACAAGGCTTACGCTGAATCTGAACTCAAAGACGCACTGCAGATTTCTGACTGCACCTCTGTCTCTACACATCATCCGTCCGATGAAAGTTTATTTATTAAACATAATGGCTAATATAAAAATACACTCAGCGACCAACATGGGTGAAGTGCATTTAACACAATTTAGTATTCATCAGTGCTTAAATATTAAGTTTGCTGATAAATGGCAAAATAAATAAATAAATAAACAAATAAATAAATAAAAATACAATAAAAATGTGACCCTGGACCACAAAACCAGTCATAAGGGTCAATTTTTTGAAATTAAGAGTTATAAATCATCGGAAATCTGAATAAATAAGCTTTCCATTGATGTATAGTTGTTAGGATATAACAATATTTGCCAAGATACAACTATTTAATAATTTGGAATCTGAGGGTGCAAAAAACAAAAAACTAAGTATTGAGAAAAATCGCCTTTAAAGTTATCCAAAGAAAGTTCTTAGCAATGCATGTCACTAATCAAAAATTAAGTTTCGATATATTTATGGTAGGAAATTTACAAAATGTATTCATGGAACACGATCTTTACTTAATATCCTAATGAAATTGTTGGTTATTGCTACAAATATACCCCTGCTACTTATGACTGATTTTGAGGTCCAGGGTCACAAATGTTTACATGTATGTACATGTGTATATATGTATATGTATATGTATATGTATAAGTATATATATTATTTTAAATTGTATTTTTATAAACACCTATCAAATAACATACTGACATTCTCTTATAACCACAAACACTACATTTATTTGACTAAAAATACAGTTACAAACCTATAATACTGTGAAAAATTATTACAATTTAAAATAATATTACAATTTTAAAATGTAATTTATTCCTGTAATGGCAAAGTTAAATGTTTTTTACTAAAACTATAAAAAACCTTTTTGTTAATCAAAGTATAATCTAAAATAAAAGCCAGATGCAGATATATTTGACGCCACGAGCCTTAAGGGATGACAGATGGCTATGTTATCTGAACTTAACCTACACCAAAAATGTAGCTCAACGGGACTGAATAAAATAATAACAAATAAAATAAAACAAAATAAAATAAAATCCAAGTAGTAATTAGGGCTGCACGATTAATCGCACGATGTCTTGAGGCGCGTTTAGTCAATGAAGCCGGTACTTTGATTAGTAGTAAAGCTCCATCACGTGCATTCAGTACACAGAGCAAGTAATACACAGAGCCGTAAAGCACTGACAAGCTACGCCAAATCGCGCGCAAAATCGAATTCGATTTTG
>JAHKKF010530763.1:0-12939 GCA_019740295.1 Labeo calbasu
TACTCTAAAAATAAGAGTTTTAGTAAATTAATTAATTTATTTATCATCCTTAAATATAATGTTGTTTCCAGACACAACTGATCAAAATTGGCAACATTTGGGACCAAAACTATTGATTTGACACTTTGCCCTGACCATGTTTTGTTACATACCTTTCTTTCAAAGTTATCTGACATTATCAAGATGAGTTTGTTCTGACACAGTTTAACTCAGAGTTCTTGTCATATTTTATTACCATTTTCTAAATATAGCAAATAAACTATGGAGAAATGCTGGTTTGACTGTATATAAAGAGGAAAACTGTTTATAGTTTGATGTGGTTTATATTGCAATTGCTATGAAAAATCTGATGGCCACAGAAGACCAGATGTCCTACCCTGAGAGGGTAATGAAGAAGTGGGAACAGCCATTTATTTTGATTTAGCTAGTGCAACAGTCAACAGTCAACTTACTTGTTTGTTGTAACACATCACTTTAAGATGTATGGAAAATAAAATATGAAGCACATTGAGAATGACAGTCGACTAAAACAAGAGGAATGAATTAAATAACGACACCCCTGCCATCAGCTGTCCACTGTTTTTTTTTTTCTTTCCACAAAAATTGGATGATCCATGGCATTTGTTACACCATTGACTGTGGCACACTTGTTTTACCATGTTACAGAATCAAGGTCCACAAACATCACATATATACGTTTACAAGGTCATCTTTATTACTGTCCATTAAGTGCAACAACATCAGCAAAACACATTTAACTTGGTCTGTTGGTTTAGACCCCAGTATCAAGCAAGTGCAGCATTTTTTACATTTAGATGAGCACACGCTGTAAGGTCGTTCATTTAGCAGTATTTTGACCTGGGGATTTATTAAATTCAAAAACGGCGGCCTGTGCTGCATAACATCCCACTTCAATACTGCTTTCTCTCAAAGCCAAAGTTACAATCATAATCCAAGTCAACCACATAATTACATACAACGTCCAACTGTAGGCCATAAATATAACAAACCAAACCCAACTCCAATAACAACCTGCCTTCACTGACCTAAAACACTGACTTGTTGTGCATTTTGCGTGATATTGTATCATTCAAAATGGACAGGTGTATATCTGGATATACCCACCTTATTTTCGCATAAAAGCAGGTGTGGCCATTCGCGAATTTGATGGCTCTGGCTTCCGTTCTCATTGCATCCAGCTATTTTTAGCTTTACAAAACAGCTTATTTTGCTACTTGATGTTGCAAATTGGTGTCTTACCATATTATTTTAATGTATTATCTTAATTATGAACACACTGGTTTGCAGTACAAACAGATTTACCATTTACTGCATGTTGTTAGTCAGTAAAATCCCCAGCTATGAGGTTATTTTACTAAAGCTGAAAATGGAGTGGAAGCTGTGGAAAAGCAAGTGGACCGGACACATGGAACAGATGAAAACACAGCGTCATCGTCTCCACCACAGATTTTAGATTCGTTTGATTATTAACTTGTATTGTTTTTTGTGTGTTCTAACAAACTCTATAAGCCTAGTATATTCGCTTTTGGTATGAGAAATAACCCGGTAGAAATATGTTAATCGTTGTGCGCGTCGTGATGTTAGCTTATCAAAAACGCATTTTAAACATTCTGGCGCGGCGCGTACTTGCACCTGACTAAAACTAAAAGTTCTTTTTCGCGCCTTGTGTTTAAACGTTCAAATACACAGGTATGTGTCAAAATGTCCGTCTTTGCGAGTATCTTCGTAAACACAGTCATTTGTGTCTTAAATGAACTTTAGTAGTTAAAGATAAAGCACGCGTAGTAGGCTAGTAGGCTATATGAGATCCTGGCATTATGATGAGATCTTAAAGGAATAGTTCGCCCAAAAATGAAAATACTGTCATTTTCATTTCAGCATCAAGTTGTTCTAAACAACCCGTATGAATTTCTTTGTTCACCTCAACATAAGAGAAAATATTTTGAAGAATGTTAATAACTAGAAGCTTTCTGGTCCCCATTGACTCCAATAGTATTTTTTCATACTATGGAAGTCATTGGGGGGAAGTCATTGTTCCCAGAATTTGAGAATACTCAAACAGAATTTTCATTTTTGGGTGAAATATTCCTCGAAAGCAGCCTAATATAAAAGAATTTCTTTCTGAATCAAAAATTACAAAGAAAATTGTCCTTGACTGAATCACTTTTGTAAGGTAAGTAAGAATGATTGTATATTGAGTTTATACAGTGAAGACTATTCAGTCAGTTTGTACATTTACTTTATACAATATAATGTTTTTTGTTCAGTGCTTTAGGTTTTTCCAAGTAGGTCGATTTCTTGCGTATCTTTGTTCTATTGTAATTCATTGTCTTCGGTAAGGTTGATTTTACTTAGGCTAGTATTATTATTTTTTTTATATTGAAATTGGTAGCAAGAATTCTGAAATTCCAATGCACAAAAATCCTATTTAAAGCTATATATCATTACTGTCATGGAGAGGCCTGGAGTAAGTTCCAGCATCGGGGCCCACTGAGGCACAAATGCGGCTGTGTATACTTCTGTGTTCAGGGATGTCCAATGGATGGCGTGATGTGCAGACGGTCAGCACACCATCAGCAGATAGAGAAGCGGTGAAGGCATCTGGATCTACATCACGGGGGATCTTGTACTTCCTGTAAAACTCCCTTGCCACAGAGCCATGCTCATCCTGTAACAGAGACAGATACTGTTTCATTGAACTGAGGTATAACAATCATAGCAACACATTCCTAACTCGTCACACACTGATGCTTGTTCAGGGCCCTTTGGCGTCACAGGGTCATTTTTCAATGTGCAAGGTACTCCATTGCTTTTAACAAGAAACCTTTACCAATATCCTGACGCGAAAGGTATTGGGAATTTTAGCGTCATGATTAAATTACATATTGAGTAATAATATTGCCATTATTGCATATATGTGAAGGTGTTAATTATTTTTTTTCTTGGGATCATTACACTATTTACACATTTTTGAGCACTTCTACCCCTAATCCACACCATTTGTCAATAGAGGGTTTGCACTTACGTCATGATTTGGACAATTACCCGGATGCACAGCCATACTGGCGATACTCGGATGTAAACAACAGCATGAATTGCACGTTTAATGTACTACTGAATATGTTGTTCTGCTAAATTATGCTGTCTAAACCATGGAAAAAAACGTGTGCAAATTGCTAAATCATATAGAGAAGGACTTAGTAAATAGGAAAGGGAGCAATACTAACCTAATACTATACTAATACTAATACTAACCATTTGCCAATAAAACACAGGATATAACAGGCAGATACAAATACTGTAGTCACAATTTATTCAACAGTATTAATATTAAGTCTTCAGAGGCAAACGAAATCAAAGATGGAATGTTGAAAGTCTTGATATTTGAAGGTTTTTAAAGGCTTTTACAGACAGAACCAGTTGAAACCATCATAGAATTTGTAATGATTTTACTGTTTTTAATAGAATTGTACTGGTTTTAATGAAATCTGTAATGGTGTCTGTTGGTCTGTACTGTTAATTGGTCGACTTCTATTGGTGGCTTGTCAAAACCACTAAATCCTAATGGAATATGTCCCGAAACACACTACAGAAAACCATTTTTAATGGTTTTAATGGTTAAAAGTTGATGGTTTGTAATGGCTTTTGTAGTGGAAACCATTAGAATTTCTGTGAAATTTTTTTTTTTTCTTTTTTTTTTCAGCAGGGCTGTCATTCCAACTCAACTTCCTACAGGTTTGGCCAATTAAGTTAAATTGAAACTAACGAATTGAAAACAAGCTGTGTTCTTTTTTAATGTGTTATTTTTTGTTTGCCCAATCTTGAATATTTGATTTTTACACAATATTGCAAAAACAACACACACACACACACACACACACACACACACACACACACAAAACAATAGTTAAGTTCAAAATGTTAAATAAAATAAAGGTGACTTTTAAAATGAGTTTTGTTACCTGCCGTTCATCATGTTTCCCATGAATCTCAATAAAATCATCATTGAACTTGACCTTCAGTTCCTCTGGAGAGAAGTGCTTCACATCCAGGTTGATTACAAAGCGCTCTCTATCCATTTTCATCTGTGCAGGAGAATATGGCAAACTAAATAGTGCAAAATCTCTAAAAACACATTGCGATTGGCTTATTTGAGGTTACAATTTATCAATGTTTTTAAAAGAGGCTCTTATGCTCATCAAGGCTGTATTTATTTAAACCAAAATACAGTAAAACACTAATATTCTAAAATATTTTAAAAATGTAAAACAACTGTTTTATATTTTAACATATTGTAAAATTACATTTATTCCTGTGATGGCAATGCTGAATTTTCACCAGCCATTTCTCCAGTTTTTATTGTCACACGATCCTTCAGAAATCATTCTAATATTCTGATTTGCTGCTAAAGAAACATTTATTATTATTATCAATGTTGAAAACATTGGTGCTGCTTAATATTTTAAGGGAAACTGTGATACATTTTCCCCCCTCAGGATTCTTTGATGAATATAAAATTTAAAAGAACAACATTTATTTGAAATATAAATAATTTGTAACATGATAAATGTCTTTATTGTCACTTCTGATCAATTTAGTGTGTCCTTGCTGGATAAAAATATTAATTAAAATAAAAAATCTTACTGGCCAAACTTTTAAATGGCAGTGCATACTGAATAATATTATGAACTACCATAAATTAACAATGACAGGCATTTAAAATTGTATACTTATTAATTAAAAATCACTATTTATTGTTAATTCATGATGATATCTGATGCTCTACCTAATGTTAACAAATTGCATCTTATAGTAAAGGGTTTTTGGCAATGCCTAGACTGTATCAACATAAAAAGTTTAACTCACCTCTGACAAGCCACTGTCCAACCAGTTTGGAAACCGCCAGAAATAAGGTCGATAGTAAAACATGTAGAAAGGTGAAAAAAGGTCACTGTCAGGTAGGTGCTCTCCGAAATACTGGTCATAAATTCGAAAAGGGAAGTAGCCTGGGAACCAGGGTCGGCGGTACCAGGGAGGTTGCATAGAAATTTCCATTGTAGCTCAGTGAAGCGTCTGGAGTTGACAGCGGATCTGTTGCATGTTCTGCTGTGGGCCTATATTTATGGCCCATCCGAAAACCCTATGTCAGCTACCTACCCAGCTTCCCGCTTGATTCGTCTCCAGTTATGAGCTAAAGTGTTTTTTGCTGCCCTCTTCCCCTCTGGCTCATTTAAACAAAAAGCTATTTAATCACCCTTCACTCTCTCTTAGATCATAGAGTCTCAAACACTGGGCTATGAATAGTGTTAATGCCCCTCTGCTCACAAGCCTGGAAAAATATTTGCCTGGCTAAGTTAGAATGGTTCTGAGCGAAGCCTCCATGTCAACTGGCCACATCCCCAGCAAACTCTTGTGCCAGGAGGGATTCTGCCCCCCAGTGCCCTGAACGTGACACGGCCAGATACTATCTGCTCTCCCCTGGCTGCTATCACAGAAGAACTCAGGCAGAAAGATAATATTATATCCTAAAATGGACGGGACTGCAGGAATCAGCAATACTGGTGATCCGCTGTAAATCAGACGTGATTAATGAGCCCTCCAAGCCAAGAGCATCGCAGCCGTCCCACCTGAGAGAGACAGGTGTCGTGAAATGTGGCTGGAAACAATTTCAGATGTCAGGCCTGTGGCTGTTTCATTCAAGTTTATTGGTAAAATACATAAACTATACACTGAAAAAAAAATCTGTAAAATTTACAGCTATGGTTGCCAGAATTTTACCATAAAAAAAAATTTGGTAGCAACATTTAAATTTTACAGTTTTTAATTTAAATTTACAGTTAAATACCGTAATTTCATTAACTGATATAATGTTAATATACCAACCTACTCAAGTACTGAAATCTGTTTTGTACCTTTGTAATACACTGATAACCACCAAATTCAGGTGGTGATGAGAAAGTCACATGATCAACCAAAGCCTATCACAAACAGCTTTTAAATAATAACATATAAAGAAGGTGCACAGTGTCATTCACACAAACACTAAACACCATCATGGTTACACACATGAAACTGAAAACATTCATTTAACAACATTAGATGTAACATACAACTCTAATGTATAAAACTGATAAGAAAAAAGTTATTTCAACAACAACCAAAAAAACAAACAAACATTAAATTTGAAATGTAACGCAGGGAATTTTGGGAATGTCAATTTCTTTTTCACTTCCAAAAACGGTATACTACCGTAAAATTACATGTAATGTCCAATACAGTTTTTCACCATGTATAGAAGGGGAATTTACCATTAAACATTTAACATTAAATTTACGGTCATTTTTTACAGTGTAGACACGGTTGCGGAAGTTTTGCTTGACTGGTTCTTAGTGCCGCCTATCTGGTGCAAAATAAAGGTTTGTATACATTTTATTTCATTTATAAAGTCTTTACTGTGTGTAAATTGTATTAATTTACGCAATGCAACAAAAGGATGAGATGTCAGTCAGCTGCGTCAGCAGCGGTTGTTTCACAGGATGGAAATGCCTTTTGTCTTGCATAACATAAATGGATTTTATTCATTATTATACTGAGATTAATTTAGTTTGATATTAAAATATGTTCTCTAATGCCAGGCCGCGGTCTGAAGTTCGCAGTTACCCCGCCAAGCAGCAGCCCTTCACCGTCTCAGATTTCGGCAACACACCGGCAGAAGAATTAGTTTAATTTCAGTACAAAACGATTACAGAGAACGGTTGAATACACTAAAATTAAAATTCTACTTTTAAATGTTACATTTTTATGTCTAAAATGCTTGATAAATGAGTTTCAGTGTATGTAATATTGTAAACTATGCTGTATTCACCCAAATAAATTCAATTTGTCTTGTATTTTGTCCACGTGTTCTTGCTTAACAATAAATGTTCATCTTTTGATTATTGCTGTTGCCTTTAGTAATTCTGTGTGTGTTTTTTTTCATAAGTTCCAGTTCATTTTAAGCCAGCAATATAATAATTTTTAAACAATAGTTGACCTAAATAAATAACTAACCCAGCATGTTTGGTAAAAACATTTAACCCAACCAGCTGTGTCAAAATAACCCAGCATGTGTTCTCTCCAATATTTACCCAGCACTGGGTTGCCAAATAACCCAAGTTGGGTTGTTTTTTAGAGTGTACATACAGCTCCAAGTTGGGGAAAAGTTGGGGTGATTTTGTCCACAAAATGATCATTTTTAACTTTAGCTTCCTATGCAGTAAAAACACGATTTTTTAAATGTGCTATAAAAACCAGAGCAAACGTGAAAAGGGTTGTGATAAAAAGCAGGAAAACTTCAACACCCATAATGCACTTGGCTTGATCAGAGTGTATGTAAGTGGGGATACAAAACTGCTGCAAAAGATCTGTAGTTTTCACAAAATCATCATTCAGGTGGAGTTTTGCTGACAAATGAATGGGAATGTCATTAATTACTCACCCTCATATCGTTCCAAACATCATAAGACCTTTGTTAATCTTCGGAACACACATTCAGATATTTTTGGATTAAATCTGACCCTCAATATAAAGCAATATAACTAACACATTCAAGGCCCAGAAAGGTAGTAAGGACATTGTTAAAATAGTCCATGTAACATCAGTGGTTCAACCATAATTTTATGCAGCTACAGCAATACTGTTTTGTGCACAAACAAAACAAAAATAACGACTTTATTCAACAATTTCTTCTCTTCCGTGTTAATCTTCAACATGTGTTCACAAGAGTACCACGACACATGAACTACAGTATGCGGTCATGTATTTCTACTATAGCACAAACCATATCATAACCATACCAAATCATGCATAGATGACTTCTGTGTATTCTTTGTTCATCATAGTTACAGTACATTTATACTTTATGCACAGATTCATCATGACATGTATCTAATGCAGTGGCAACTATGCATTTACATGCATAGTAGCTTTCCCAATACTGGCCTTGACTATCTGAGTAATCTCTTGCAGTAATAGGTTTTCCTAATTCCCTCCAAATCCACTACCAATATGATCATCCTGTTCTGTACAAACTGGGAATGTAGCCATTTAGGGATAACATGTCCATGGATAATTTTTTGTAGTGAAAATCATCACCATAATTTCAGATACAATGCTATGAAATAGATATAATGTATAAAGCAAAAAGCAATCTGTAAAAAATAAAAGTGTATCTGTAAGGGCCCAGTATTTCTTGAGCTTTAAACGTTTGAATGGCCAATGTCATCTCACCAAATTAATATTAGCACATAAAAGCAAAAAAAAAAAAAAAAAAAAAAAAAAAATATANTATATATATATATATATTTATATATATATTATTAATTATTTATTTATTTTTTAAGATGGAGTACATTATGTCACACCACACTGGCACATCACATGTAAATAAAACAGATTATTGAAGTACATCTTATAAGAAAATACTATTTGTGTTTGTCAGCTTCAAAATTTAATTCAATGTGTTAATTGCCTTTTCTTTGTAATTATTTGTTAAAATAATGAGTAAAAAAACATAATTTTTTTCTGTGTACGTTTTTATGTAAAACAGTTCTATTAACACATCTTCGACTGATCACTGGAATAAAAATGTAATGCAAATAAAAAAATATGACTACTGTCATTCCACACAAAAAAAAGAAAAAAAATCTGCAATATAAGTTTTTTCTAAATTGTGGGCATCTAAGTAATTTTCCTTTTCAAATAACAGAAAAACAAAATACTTATTATTTTTAATAGTCTGACATCATGATTTCAATAATCATCACTGGAGACAGTGTGATGGAACAGAATATTTTTTTTTCTGATTTTAAGCTGACGTGGTCATACTCAACATCCTCTTTCTCTCTGACTTTCACATTCACACACAGATTCACTCCCTCATTTCGACATAATACAGCAGTATAAGATGCAATTCACATGGTGAATCAAGCACTAATCATAACCTACATGTTTTTGGTTTTATGTAGCTGGTTATTTAAAGTGTGTCATCTTCAAACAGAGGCATGGTTAACTGGAGACGCCCATTTTTCATCCTGCCCACACCCACCCACCCCCCTCCATCCCGGAGCCCACCGCTCTGTGCGAAAGGGAGGGGTGAAGATGGAGGAGGGGAGGGTAAACAGAGCCGGGCTGAACCATGTCTGACTCCTGAAAAAAAAGGAACAAGGGAGGGGGAAGACGTGGAGCGAAGAGAAACAGAAGGGCAGAGGAAAAATACCTTAAAACTGCCTCGAGAGAGGCACAAAAACAGGGAGAATGAGAAACAGGAGTCAAAGAAGCCGCTGTGGAGATTCAAGAAAGGGGACGGGAGACCATTCAAAAGCTCTTTTCTCCACTGTTATGGCTCAGAACTGAAAACAGGATTACCTCATGCTTCTTATCATAGAAACACATGCTGCCTCTGATCGGGCTTTTCAGCATTGAGTCTGTGGGAATACCCATTTAATCTGGGTTTACAGCGCTGTCCAGACTAGCAGGTTGGGTTCACACGGAGACATTCGCATGGACTGAGATCCGCTCTCCATCATTTTCTCTATCAGACTAGACTGGCAGCTACGTGGACACTGGGATTTGTGTGCGGGTCTCTGATGTGCACACCCTTTGGACCGGCGCTGTGCCGTCTGCTTGTGTTGATGACACACTGCTGCTTCCTCGAACCCTACGGGTTGGGCTGGATCAGAATGGGAGGTTAAAAGGGCAAATAGCATCATGGGAGCCAAACAAATGAAATGGTATGAATGAAATTCCACAGCTCACTCTCTTGTTTTTTCTTTCCTGTGTCCATCTTTCATTCCATTCCATTTTGGATTGATACTACTGTCCATCGTTTTTTCATTCGACTGCAATATTGTGTTATTGTATGTGGTTGTACATGAATATTGTCACCTGTAACGAGTGAGACTGGATGGGACATCACTGTTCTCTTCTGCTGAATGTAAGTCTCAATTGTGCCCATAAGATTGATGTGTGGGTGTTGCCGGCTATTGTGGAATCACCTAGCAACTGGGAATTACTGGGTTCAATATGGTCAGTGCCATCTGCATGCTCTGTAGACGCTCAGATACATGATTTGGTTCACTGATGTGTTGACAGTTATATGGGGTTTTGATACACAGTACATCACAATGAGGTCATACAAGTGGAGTAAATGATTAGGGAGAATCTTTGTATATAAATGTTTTATTGTGTTAGACTCATTCATCTATTATAAAACAGACTTGGTCTGTTATATATGTTATGGCAGTGGACATTTAAAGGGATAGTTCACCCAAAATGAAAATTACCCTCAAGCCATTCTAGGTGTATATGAATTTCTTCCTTTAGACAAATACAATCAGAGTTATATTAAAAAAAGTTGTGGCTCCTCCAAGCTTTATAATGTAAATAAATTGGTAGTGAGATTTTGAAGCCCATTAAAGTGAATCCATTTATCTTAAAAAGTACTCCACATGACTTGTGGGGTTAAAAAAGGCCTACTTAAAGGAGAACTCCACTTTTAGAACAACAATTCACAAATAATTTACTCACCCCCTTGTCATCCAGGATGTTCATGTCTTTCTGTCTTCACTCGTGAAGAAATTATTTTTTTTGAGGAAAGCATATCAGGATTTTTCTCCATGTAATGGACTTCATTGGTGCCCTGATTTTGAACTTCCAAAATGTAGTTGAAATGCAGCTTTAAATGGCTCTATACGATTCCAGCCGAGGAAGAAGTGTCTTATCTAGCGAAACAATCGGTCATTTTTTTCGGAAAATAAAAATTTGTATACTTTTTAAGCATAAAAGCTCATGTAGCTTATGCGTGTTCACGTACTATTGAATCACGTCGAAAGGTCACGCGGAACGTAGGCGGAACCACAGACCCAGTGTTTACAAAGCGAACGTGCAAAGACTAAGAAAGTGCATGTAAGCCAAACGCTGTTTACAAACAAATAGGTACAACGATGTCGGACGATTCTGATGTTGTAGGAGAAAATAACATGGAGTTTTTCGACAACTCTACCTTTTTGAGCCGGAGTACACAGACGATGAACTTGTGGTGATTCGAAGACGTGATTCGTAGTAGTGGGAAGTTCGGATCATTTTACCGACTCTGACCTCTGAATCTTTCGTTCATTTCAGCAAAATCAACATCACGTGACAGCCCCATAAGGTGAACGAATGACTCGAAAAAAGTGAAGACTCGAAACAGATGAACTAATTCCAGTACAGAACCTAATAGGATGTTGCGCATGCGTGACTGAATGAATCACTCCCCGAGACGACTCGTTCTTCCCGAGCACATTAAAGATTCATTCAAGTTGAATGAATCGTTCAAAAACGACCCGTGGATGTGCATCCCAGAGCCTGTGCTACACAAACTTTTGTGCTTAAAAAGTATCCAAATTGTTATTTTTCGAAAACAATGACCGATCGTTTCACTAGATAAGAATCTTCTTCCTCAGCTGGGATCGTTTAGAGCCCTTTGAAGCTGCATTTAAACTACATTTTGGAAGTTCAAATTCGGGGCACCAATGAAGTCCATTATATGAAGAAAAATCCTGAAATGTTTTTCTCAAAAACCATAATTTCTTTACGACTGAAGACAGAAAGACATGAACATCTTGGATGACAAGGGGGTGAGAAAATTATTAGTAAATTGTTGTTCTGGAAGTGGAGTTCAAACACATGAACATCTTGAATGACAAAGGGGCGAATACATCATATGTGAATCATTGTTTTGGAAGTGGGCTTCTCCTTTAAAATAATATGGCAACTAAGACACACCAATTTGCAGTATCAATCACCAAAACAAGCTGTTTTGTACAGCTAAAAATAGCTGGATGCGGATGAAACCAGAAGCCACAACATTTACAAACTGTCCAGTGAATATAAAGTACAGTTCAATATGAATAAATTTAGATGAGCCATTCAGATTTAGTTTTATATCTGGACTGGTTTACTATAAATCAACACGCTCCTCTTTGTATAAATAATCAACATTTAGTAAGATGACACCCCTCAGAGCAGCACTCTGCTGTAATTTCATGCCCGCATACACGTCCCTTTATGTAGTCATTTTCAGAAGCTTAATCAAGAAGATGTAATCCTGGGTAATAGTCCTTATTAAAATGTCATTATCAGTTTATGCAAACAAGACTGAACTGCGAGAGCTGCTGTGTCTTATTCCATGCAACAGACTTCATTCTGTCCTTATTTCTTTGTTAGAATTATCTCGATTTCAATATCACATTCCCATGCCAGAGGAACAGCTTGGGGTGTTGCAGATAGAGTCTCTCATTTCATCTGTACTGAAAACAGATGAATGACATGTGGCTTAGGAATGCTATGGAACTGTTAGTGCAGTTTGAAACTGAAAACCCGGATGAGAATGGTGACATGACTATTGTAACCGGAATTTCCCTATTTTTTAGCTCAGCTACAGGCTTTCATTGTCATCAAATTACTACTCCAGGTGGTTACATATGACTGATAATAAAGATCATACAAATTCATGCTTATGTTCTTCACTGATTCTCCGCAACATTTTTCCAGTCTCAGTTCATCCAGTCCAGCACACACACCCAAGGAAGAGTATATTATTGCCAAATCTGAAGATTCAGGAGAGCTAGTGGGAAACCACACGGAGCAACCACAAAGCCTAGGTGGGATGTTTTTGCAACTTGACCATATACACTTTAAAAAGTAAAAAACACAATTTGTTGAGTCAGCTTAAAATAATTTGTTAGCCTGCTGCCTTCAAATTTTAAGTTCAGTAAACTAAAATAAGTTTAGTCAACTTGAAATGTTAAGTTGTACTAAGTAACAACTTAGATATTTGTGTTTGCTAAACTTAACAGATGGGTAAGTAACCCTGCTGCCTTAAAATTTTAAGTTGAT
>JAHKKF010530763.1:21226-31751 GCA_019740295.1 Labeo calbasu
GGCACATTTATTTGAAATCGTAATCTTTCTGATAATTTTATCTAATACTTTAAATATCCTTAATGTCACTTTTGATAAATTAAATGAAATTAAATTAGAATTAGAATTAGAATTAGAATTAAATTAAAAAGTATACAAATTTTTATTTTTTCGAAAAAAATTACCGATCGTTTCACTAGATAAGACCCTTCCCTTCCTCGGCTGGGATCGTTTAGAGCCGTTTGAAGCTGCATTTAAACTACATTTTGGAAGTTCAAAATCAGGGGCACAATTGAAGTCCATTATATGGAGAAAAATCCTGAAATGTTTTCCTCAAAAACCATAATTTCTTTACGACTGAAGACAGAAAGACATGAACATCTTGGATGACAAGGGGGTGAGTACATTATTTGTAAATTGTTGTTCTGGAAGTGGACTTCTCCTTTAATTAAAAAGTAATTTCTTTAAAACTAAAATAAAATTAATATAAGATAAGATAATAAAATAAGATATTTTTTGAAACAAAATAAAATCTTACTGACACACTGACATTTTTCAATAGAAATGTGCAAATAAACAAGTAGTTTGAGACTAATCAGATTTGATTAGATGATAATGGCGATTTCAGGATTTTAGGTAGTGTAAAGTAAAAAAAAAAGTGTAGTGTAAACCCCAATTATTTAAAATTGAGGATTAACAAACCTGGAGTTCAAGGTAAGTCTGTCTTGGCTAAAAAACAATCTATTTCTCTATGGAGAAAATGAGTGTCTTCAGAACCCCACTGCTACACTACAGTCTTGTTTCTCACCTCTCCTCACACTCTATTACTCTCAAATGCCGTCAGCACAGAGGCACAGCAGTGGCAGACGTGAGTTCTTAGAAACCATTGGTAGGTGATCCATTATAAGCGGGAATCTTGGGCTGGAACTGCTAACATTCTTTCTAAAAAAGATCACTTTTCCCATGGTGTCCTTCACCGCATTTTCTCCTCACCCTCCCTCTCTCCCTCTCTCCAAGCCTTCTTTTGACCCTGCACAGCTGCCTCTACAACCAAACTCCAGATAAGTTTTTTTTCCTCTAGGAAATATGCAGTCTGCGTCACTGTCTCTGAATTCCAAGGTTTGGTGGAGCAGGACACACGCCAGGCTCTGGTTTTGGGTGTTGCCCAAGTACACTACTGTAAGGGACTAATTAGCGGGTTTGGGTCATTCCTGCTATGCAGTACATTTCCATCTCACAATTTTAATATATTGGATGCAATATTAAACCTAACCTTAAAGAAGGAAATCATTTTAGCTTTCTTTTATCCTAATAAAGAGAACATTTTTGAGACATTAAGGAGTTCAAAAGAAAACAGGAATCACCCACCTTAGTCATTTGAAAAACAAATGCGAGATAGGCAAATGGGAACGCTTATATTTAACCGTTGCATCTTTTGACCTAATGCACACAAATTAAATCATCATCGAGGTGAGCTGTTTCTATTTGTAGCACAACAAAACAATTACCGCACATTGTGACTGAAAACAAAAGGTCTACATAAATAGGCCAAATCAAGTTATTCATAGATGGAGAATTGAGAGCTATTTTGGGTTTTTCCGCTTGTATAAAAAAAATAGTCCGACACATGTGTATCTGTTTACATTCAAACAGACTGGGAATACAAGAAGGGGTTATTAACATATGGCATGCATATGCAAAGAACCAATTATTACATTTATTAAATGCATTAAACATTCATATACAGTTAAAAATTTACCATTCAAAAGTTTGGGCTTAGTAAGATTTTTATAAAAATGTTCTTCTGCTGACCTGCATTTATTTACATTTAAAATTATGTAAAATTTAAAAATGACTGTTTTCAATTTTAATATATATATTTTTATGTAATTTATTCCTGTGATGCAATGCTGAATCTTCAGCATCATTATTCCAGTCTTTAGTGTCACATGACCCTTCAGAAATCATTTTAATATGCTAATTTGATACTCAAGAAACATTTATTATCAGTGCTGAAAACAGTTGTGCTGCTTAATATTCTAGTGCCTAGTTAGCCTAGTTCAAAATAACAGATTTAGTATGAACAATGATTTTTGAAACAATGTAAAAGTCTGTACTGTCATAAATTTATTGCATGCTTGCTGAGTAAAAACACCTTTCGAAAAATAAAACCTGAACCCAAAACTTAAAGGAGAAGTCCACTTCCAAAACAAAGATTCACATATAATGTACTCACCCCCTTGTCATCCAAGATGTTCATGTCTTTCTTTCTGCAGCCATAAAGAAATGATGTTTTGGAGGAAAACATTTCAGCATTTTTCTCCATATTAAATCACAAATCACTGATATGGTGCCCCGATTTTGAACTTCCAAAGTTTAAATGCGACTTCAAACGATCCCAAATGCGGTTGTAAACGATTCCAGCTGAGGAAGAAGGGTCTTATCCAGCGAAACGATCAGTAATTTTCGTTTAAAAAAAATACTATTTAAATACTTTTTAATCTCAAACGCTCGTCTTGTCTTGCTCTCCCTGAACTCTGGTGTATTCTGGTTCAAGACAGTTAGGGTATGACAAAAAACTTTAATCGTATTTTCTTCCTCAACTTCAAAAATCATTTCAAAATCATCCTACATCACTGCAGACGTACCGACCCAGTCTTTGCAAAGTGAACATGCAAATAAGATCAAACACCCTTAAAGGTAAAACAGCAATATAAGATGATTTTGAAGTTGAGGGAGAACATGAGATGGAAATTTTTCGACACACCCTAACTGTCACGAACCGGAACAAGACAAGCGTTTGACATTAAAAAGTATATAAATTGTATTATTTTTATAAAAACAACCAATCGTTTCGCTAGATAAGACCCTTCTTCCTCGGCTGGGATCATTTACAACCGCATTTGGGATCGTTTGAAGCCGCATTTAAACTGCATTTTGGAAGTTCAAAAATCGGGGCACCATATCAGTCCATTATATGGAGAAAATAATCCTGAAATGTTTCCCTCAAAAAACAATTTCTTTATGACTGAAGAAAGAAAGACATGAACATCTTGGATGACAAGGGATGAGTACATTATCTGTCAATTTTTGTTCTGGAAGTGGACTTCTCCTTTAATAGTAGTGTATGCAAATATTAAAGGATTAGAACAGTTTCAGAATTTCCTGATTATTAACTCACAGGATTTTTCTCCATATATTGGACTTCAATGGTGGCCAACAGGTTGAATTTGCAGTCCAAATTGCAGTTTCAATGCAGCTTCAAAGGGCTCTACACAATTCCAGCCGAAGAATAAGGGTCTTATCTAGCGAAATGATATGCCATTTTCTACAAAAAAAATTATATACTTTAACCACAAATGCTCGTCTTGCACTAGCTCGACCTCACACATTACATAATTACACACCGTGTACCGACACAGTGTTTACAAAGCAAAAGTGCAAAGTCAAAAAAAAACAAAAAAAACAAAAACAACATGTAAAACAACGATGTTGGACGATTTTGAAGTTGAAGGAAAAAATGAGATTAAGTTTTTCACCCTACCCTACCTTTTCAAACCGACGTACACAGACGAATAACTAACCGCATGTGACTTTTCCAAAGTGATTACACAATGCATTAAGTCATAGATGCACATTGCAGAGTTAGTGCAAGACGTGCATTTGTAGTTGAAAAGTACATCAATTTTTTTTTTTTTTTTTTTTTTAGAAAATGACCAATCATTTTGTTAGATAAGACCCTTATTCCTCAGTTGGGATCGTGCAGAGCCTTTTGAAGCTGATTGGACCTTCAACCTGCTGATCCCCATTTAGCGCGTTTACATGCACGTTCTTAAGCCGATTATGCTTAATAAGCTGAAAAGCACATGGTCATGTAAACGCGGTAACCTGTTTTCTTCTTTCTTTTTATCAATTTTCTTTTTATTAATGTCATAAACTACGTAAGCATACACTGGTCGGCACAGGCAGTTTTTTGCCTCTTACCCCGATTTCGCACGGCACATAAATGCAATATCCCGCTTTCAGTCGGCTTAATGAAGTGCGCATGTACGATATGTGACAGGAACGCATCTCTAGTGCAGATTTAAGCGCATCTGGACAGAGCAAATGTTTTTAGGTAAAGAAAGAATATATGACAAAAGCAGACTCTTTCATGACTCAGAAAATGATAAGTGTTTTCATCTCGTGCAGCAGAAGTAGAAGTGGTTCAGTTAAAATGCTGCACTTATAACTGCATGAGAGGATATCATAATACAAGCTGTAAGTTTTGCGCTTGTTACAAGCTTTATTTGACATCACAACTGACCAAAATATGGAAAAATCGGAGTCAGATACTCAAATAATTACATTTTGATGATTTGGTAAATAAACTGATTTATTAATAAAGTTAGCTTACTTGCGTTATCAGGTTACTGACGTGCATGTAAACGGGGAAACCTGGTTATTTTAATAAGCTGATATTTGTGAGTTATCAGCTCACTGCTGTGCATGTAAACGTGCTCACTGAAGTCCACTATATGGAGAAAAATCCTGTAATTTTTTCCTCAAAAACTATTTCTTTTCAACTGAAGAAAGAAACACATGAACATCTTGAATGACATAGGGGTAAGTAAATTATCAGGAAATTTTTATTCTGGAAGTGAACTAATCCTTTTTTGTTTCTCACTTGTCAATGATGGCATGTGTGCACTGATGGCCAGATATCAGATACATACCTGATATAGACTCACATATGGGAGTAGTCCGCATTAGATGCACACAAGCAACAAGATGCAATCTATGCCACAAATCTGTAGAGAGAAAAAAAAAATTGGGTGACAGTGTAAATGTGGTCATTGTAGACATTTCCTTCAGCTGTGGTTCTCACATTCAATATCACATGGTGAATTAACCCAGTTCCAAAACAATAAACAAACACGCATTAAAATAATAAACACGTCCTTAAAATTACCCAAATGCATTTAGTTATTATTATTTATATACACTGCCCTCCAAAAGTTTTGAAATACCCCTGGCAAAATGTGGTTTTGGACGATATCAGCATAAATCCTTATCATTTTTTGGTGCAAACACATTAAAGTAACTTGACATTATCATTGAAGACCAGCATTAATAATTTTCATTTTGATTACATAATAATGGCAATATATACATGTCAAAGTCAGACATGCCCCTTTGCCAGCTGTGATGTCTGGTTACTGGTTTAAACTTGGATCAGGTTTTTAAAAGATTTTTGGGTCAGCACACCTTACTAACTTCAACAATTGATTGACAATTAAGTTTAGAATACAATGAATTAAGGCCCAGATTATGCAGAGCTGTAAAAGCTGCTAATGGTGAATATTTTGAAGACTCAAAATTTTTTCTATGTATAAACTGTTTATGTAATAAAATATGTTTTCGTAGTTTGTGTTGTCCCTTATCAGTGCAAAATTATCAAGGATTCATGCCAATATTGTCCAAAACCCCACTTTTCTAGGGCGTTTCCAAACTTTTGGAGGGCAGTGTATATGTTAAGCCAAATACTTCTCGATAAAAAACACATGGCTGTTAGTGCAAATAACATTTATCCATGTTAGAAGTAAACATGCATGTAAATCTTCATTTCCCCCCTCTAAAATGTACAATGCTCAGTTTTTCACAGCAACAAAAGTGTAAAATGATGCACACTCACATAATAGTGAGTATTTTTTATGCTCTTCGAGAATAAATGCATGTCACACAACCTGTTCATGTCACATCTGCCACCAAGCGACTGATAAATTTGAAGGAAATTCCACTCACTCACACTCACAAAACAGCGTGACTCACCATCTCCATCATCAACAACAACACCATGGGAAGGGTTTTCCCCCTTACTAAAAGTCTGATTTATTTCAACTTAACTACGCATGTTTGCATGACTGGAAGAACTGTGTTATTTGCATTTACTGTATCCTATATCCCAGTGGGCCTGCACACCTGAAATACAGAGGATTTGTATAAGTAGCAGTTTCAATCATTACTTTCAATGCTGTGTTTCATATGGAGGGTCAGGAAGTGGGCCAAGCAGCATCAAGCTTTCGAGTCACCTGAAATAGCTTCTTATTGGCTTCCCTGTGGTCTCTTCACTGGGATTGTGTCTTGATCTTTTGCTGCCAAAGTGCTCTCTGGAAAGATCCATGCTGTGCATCCGCTGGGTATTTAAGAGCCTCTCGCTCTCTCTCTCTCTCACACACACTTTCACTCACTTTCTCCATCTCTAAAATGCATTACTGATATATCAACATTTCCATCACCGCAAGGAAAGAGGTCGACTCATCATCGGCAGTGAGGTTCTCAGAAGGCATGTCCTCAGCTCGGGGTTATCATGTCAGTCCAAACCACACTGCAGCACCCAACCTCATCCTGTTTCTCACACATCGAAGAGCAGCTCACCACACATTTCATAACTGCAAACACTTTCAAAACAAAAACACCAGCAACAGCGAGTTTCAGGTTGAACCATTAGCAGCTTTTGATGGTGTGCAAGTGTCAAATAGTCAACAAGACAAACAACCTGTTTACTGAGGAGACACAGAAGAATCTGGATGGGATTTAAAGGGATAGTTCACCCAAAAATGAAAATTCTGTCAGTAATTGCCCACCTTCATGTCGTGTTAAACCTGTAAGAGCTTTGTTCATCTTCGGAACACAAATTAAGATATTTTTGATGAAACCCGAGAGCTTTCTGACCCTGCATAGACAGCAACGCAATCCCACATTCAAGGCCCAGAAAGCATGCAGGGCGGAGACTGACACGGAAGAGAAGAAATTGTTGAATAAATCTGTTATTTTTGTTTTCTTTGCACACAAAAAGCATTCTTGTAGCTTCAGAAAATTAAGGTTGAACCACTGATGTCACATGGATTATTTTAACAATATTCCTACTAAGTTTCTGGGCCTTGAATGTGGTAGTTGCGTTGCTGTCTATGCAGGGTCAGAAAGCTCTCGGGTTTCATCAAAAATATCTTAATTTGTGTTCCGAAGATGAAAGAAGGTCTTACTAATTTAGAAAGACATGAGAGTGAGTAAGCAGTGACAGAATTTTCATTTTTGGGTGAACTATCCCTTTAAGAACCTGATACACTCACAGAGAAGAATGAAAAAGAAATTTGCGTAGGGGCCGTTCACACAGAATGTGTTTTTCCATTCCATTGCACTACTTTTCCATTGTCTTTCTATGTAAATGCACTAGACGGCTGTGTTTGACCATTGTCCTTGTGTCTCTAAAAATGTGGTGCGCAAGATTAAAAAAAAAAAACAAATCTGGAGACCTTGCATTTTTTTCCCCCATTCCACTACCCGTGTCTCGTTTTTAAAGGAAAAAATGCTTTCCCTGTGAATGGCCCTTTAGAAGTCAAAAGAACACTTAAAAATGAAGGTTCTTTATTGGCATCGACAGTTCCATGATAAACCTTGAACATCCATGGAACCTTTCAAATGCAGATACAATCGAAAAGGTTCTTTTAAGAACTGTTCACTAAAAGATTCTTTGGGGAACCAAACATGGTTCTTCTATGGCGGGGGTGGCGAAAGTTGGTCCTGGAGAGCCGCAGCCCTGCGGAGTTTTGCTTCAACCCTAATCAAACGCACCTGAACAAGCTAATCAAGGTCTGAAGGGTTACAAGAAAACTACAGGCAGGTGAGTTTTAATTAAGGGTTGGAGCAGAACTCTGCAGGGCTGCGGCTCTCCCGGACAGGAGTTCGTCACCCCTGTTCTATGGCATCACTGCAAAAACACCCTTTTTGAACCTTTATTTTTAAGAGTGAAGTTTGAAGTAATTGAGCAGTGGCCACACAGAATGTGTTTTTGCTTTGAAAAATGAGAGACTAGTGGAACGGGGAAAAAAGGTCTTCAGATGCATTTTTTTAGATTAAAACTTATTTTAACTTGAACGCTGTGATTTTACAGTGCAATTTTGTCAAGTGCAAGATGCTGCAAAAGACAGAAGATGTGAGCACAGTGGTAAAACGTGTCCATCTAGTGTGTGTGTTTACATAAAAAGCAATAGAAAAGCATGAAAGCCCATGAAAGCCCATATCTCACCTGTTTATCTCTCTGCACTGGTTACCGGTTGCAGCTTGCATCAAGTTCAAGACACTGAGGCTTGCATACAGAACAGCCACAGGTTCCTTTTACTTTCACCCACTCTTATGAATCTACATTCTCACTGGTGCAACGACCTTCCCAACTCCATCCGGTATGCTGAATCCCTGGCAACATTCAAGAGATGGCTGACATGGGTGAGAAAACAACAAATAAGAAAGGTAATCTAACTGACATTAAAGGAGTAGTTCATTTCCAGAACAAAAAAATGATAGACATGTACTCACCCCCTTGTCATGCAAGATGTTCATGACTTTCTTTCCTCAGTCACAAAGAAATTATGTTTTTTGAGGAAAACATTTCAAGATTTCTCTCCATGTAATGGACTTCTATGGTGTCCCCGAGTTTGAACTTCCAAAATGCAGTTTAAATGCAGCTTCAGAGGTCTCTAAACGATCCCAGTCAAGGAAGAAGGGTCTTATCTAATGAAACAATCGGTTATTTTCTAATTTAAAAAAAAAAAAATTATATACTATACAATGTATATACTTTTTAACCTCAAACGCCCGTCTTGTCTAAGTCTGCTTGAGCTCTGTGTTTTCCGGTTCAAGACAGGGTATGTCAAAAAACTAATATTTTCCTCCAATTTCAAAATCATCCTACATCACCGTTTACCTTTTATTTGTAAAGGGCGTCTGACCTTCTCTGCATGTTCACTTTGTAAACACTACGTCGGTACTTTTGCAGTGATGTAGGATGATTTTGAAGTTGGAGGAGAAAATGAGATGGGAGTTTTTCAACATACCCTAACCGTCATGAACCGGAAAACACAGAGTTTCTGTTTACACAGAATGCATTTTTTCATTCCATTGCACTACTTTTCTATTGTTTTTCTATGTAAATGCAGCAGACGGCCGTGTTTGACCATTGTGCTTGTGTGCAAGATTTTGTAAAAAACGAGTCTGTACACTGATTTCCCATTCCACTGCCCATGTCTGCCATGTTTTTCAAAACAAAAACGCATTCTCTGTGGCCTTTTAGATGAGTTCAGGCAGACCTAGACAAGACGAGCTGCACTGAAACTGCATTTTGGAAATTCAAACTCGGGGGCAACTTAGAAGTCCATTATATGGAGAGAAATCCTGAAATGTTTTCCCTCAAAAACAATTTCTCTGCACCTGAAGAAACAAAGACATGAACATCTTGGATGACAGGAGAGTACATTATCTGTAAATTTTTGTTTTGGAAGAGTACTACTCCTTAAAGGGTGCAGTAAGCGATTTCTGAGAAACGCCAGTGATATTTGAAATCATTAAAACAAATACACCCCTACTCACACTTTATCTTGATAGCTCCGCCCTCAAATTCACAAACATGCTATGCATCATGAATGGGCACACCCCTTACTGGTGACTGGCTAGAAGTGTTTTGCCATTTTCAGAAAACACTTCCTGCACCTTTAAGTCATGTTTATCCAGCACTTTATACAACATTTTGCTTGAAACAAGCAGCTTTTCAGTCATGAAAAAGCAACGTCAATTCCAATTAGAACCACAACTTCAATTTCTACTATAAAGCAGCTCTCTTTGTTTTCATGTTTTTACTCTCATCTGACCTCAATGAACTGAACAGAAGAAATTTACCAGAGCACAACTACCTATTATAGACAGTAGTCTCATCCTCAGACGTCAGGCAGATAAAACACATTGGGAGTTTCAAAGTTGTTATATGATTTGTTGAAAACTAATTTTGGGAGATGTGCGTCACATTTTTTAATGGTCCACCTGAAAACAAAGCTGTTGTGACGCTAAACCCTCTTATGGAAGAAGAAAGCTATCTTGTTTACAACTGTGACAATGATCTCTTATCAGGATCAACTAAATGCTGGATTTTCAAAAGTATGTGACATTCATGGCATAGAATCTTGACGACTGACATTATCTTATATGAATTATTGGTTGCACTCTGGCTTATTACTGTAGGGACTTTATATTTTAATACCGTAAACATGATGCTGACCAAAATGGACTACATGCTGGCCGGACTGCCTTTTAGGCGGTCTTTGGCCAATGAAAGCTGCAATGAAATCCAGACCTTCTGCTGTCAGTTTAGAAGGTCTGGCTACTCGAGAGAACCTATTATGTAATCGTCACAGACCAGCAGTTGTTCAGTTTGATCTTTGATTTCACTTGAAGTACATTGGGTCCTTTACACTCTTAAAAATAACGCTTCCAAAAGGGGATTTTCCAAAGAACCGTTCAGTGAACAGCTCTTAAAAGAACCATTTTTCCCCTTCTAATTTCTTGTACACTTTAAAGAACCTTTAAATGGGTCATGGGATGCAAAGTTCACTTTTACATGTTGTTTGAACATTAATGTTTGTTGGCAGTGTATGTACAAATCTACCCTATAATGATACAAATCCATGCAGTGGTTTTTAATTAATCTGTAAAAATAATATCCCCTTTTTCAAATCGA
>JAHKKF010530764.1:0-14469 GCA_019740295.1 Labeo calbasu
ACAGATGTAACCTAGACGTTCCCCCTCAGTCGTACACTACAACGTTACGTCAATACTGACGTATTTGGGGTCTCCTCTGGAAAACGCCACAATCCTGAACCTCGTTACGTAGTTGAGGAACAGATGCTGACAGGCAAGCGTGTCAGGCAAACGAAGCTCAATACGTAACCTTCCCAATGCCCTGTAAGCCAGATAACAGCCCACCGGGGGTGCCAGGTATCTGAAGCAACCGTTGGGGAGCGGAGCACAATGACGAATTTCAAGCCATGTGGGACTGGTTAAAATAAAATATCTGTTAAGATACTAGGGGAAACACGGTGAGATAAACCGTGGAGAAAAAATACTGAGACATTATCCCACAACCTCCAGGGGGCGAAGGAGACCCTCTGTCGGAGCACAATCACGGACTACTCCGTCCTAATCCGGACTGCGGGGCAATGGAGGACCCAGAGTTCCCTGAAGGGAACAACTGGGAGAAGCACACAGATCCGTAAGGAATGGCGCAGCAATCCGACACCGTGGCGTCCTCCCACAAATTACCTGAAGTTGCACAATGCACGGGAGGAACGGCTCAGCACAGGAAAAAGAATCCTGCGCAGGTGATGGGTGTCGCCTGGCCCGCAGCTTCTAATATGTCTGCTAGAGAGGCACTGTGCCCCACACCTAGGAGGAGTAACTCTTTGTAGAGTGGACTCGANTCTTAGGGGACACAGCTCACCTTGGCACTAAGAAGCCGAGGTGAGGCACCTACCACCCAATGGGCCAACCTCTGCTCAACGGCAGCATTCCCCATCTGCTGACCATAAGCAAACAAGAGCTGCTCAGAGCATCTAAGCATCTGCTCGGAGATCCTCAAGATGGGATAAGGTGCAGCCTAGGAGGACTTATCCTCCTGCACCCTCAGGTCTCCCATGCTTCCACCTAATGCAGCCTCGGGAGTCTAGCGACCCGCGAAACTGGAAAGGGTAGAACACAAAGGCGGCTTACATATTAAATGTAAGCTGTGACCGAGCGTAATAATGGACATGCCCACACAGCGTGGGCATAACCCATCCACAAACGCCATCTCAACATGCAATTGTTTACATCCCAGACCTGTGAGACAGCGATTGTGACCGTCATGAGGAAGGAAACTATCGCTCCCTAAAAGAACACGTACGAACAAGTACGACTGAGGGGGAACTAAAATTGAACATATGCTCAACGTAGAAGAGGTGTATTCAAGTTTTATGTCAAGTTTATGAGTATGTGAACGGAGTGGAGCGGCAACAATTTCCCCTCCGCACTCCAAGTGTTTAATAAACACTCCGCTCCAGCTCCACTCCGGGTTCACCATTTCCCACTCCTCGCTCAGCTGATCAGGAACGCTGCTCCGCCTTCGCTCCGAGGAAATTTATGGCTAAAGTATTTCAGTATGTTTTGAAATATCACATAACATATATTACAAATTTAAATATAAATATATATTAAAATAAAATACTAGGAGAGAAGTTCTGTGGCTTATTGGACCACTAGTGTGCCAACTATTTTACTACCACATTCCTATCAAGCTTATTACGTGGTTGTCAGCATTAAAAAGTACCATCTGCTTTTTTCAGTGCAAATTTTGTTTGTAAAGGTTGAAAATAATAGTTCCTTTTTGTCAGTGGAGCGCTCTTGGAGCGAGACTTTAACATCTCTTTAATCACCAGAAAAAATGAATCAGTATTTTTTTTTTTTTTTTTAAAAAGAATACTATACAAATAGAAAAATACAAAAAGTGAAACAAACCTCAAAAAATCAATATAACAGTCTGTCCCATTCCAACAATCCTGTTTTTCCGAGACCAAAAAGCCTTTGCTTGGCCAAAAACAAAGTTTACTAATACATGTGTCTCCCTTTTGGAATGTTTATATTTAGGACCATAGATAAAGAAAGCTCTAGTAAAAACCTCTCCTAATTCTCTGCAGCATTCTTTTAAAAAACAAAACAGAGGGACATGCCTTTCACATTCAGAAAATAGATGAAAAACTGTTTCCGACTGTCCACAGAAAGGGCAACCCTCCCCTTCCTGTGGATCAATGTGTGCTCTGTGTCTGTTCGTAGCTATCACACCATGCATAATCCGCCACTGCAGGTCTCCAGACCGTTTCTCAATGCAGGGTTTTTACAAGGTCCTTTCAGAGAAAGTGATTTAAAAATGTCCAACTCAAGTGCTGGGTTTAAGCAAGGGTTCTTCCTTTAGCCAATGAAGATTAGTGTCTTTTAATTCTTGGGAAATCCTCAAGAGTGTCCATGATTTTAACACTGACTTGTGAAAGATGTTAGACCACTCAAGTTGATCACAGTCCAGTAAAAACAAATGACGATCGAATCCCATCTTTCCTGCTCTTTTCAGAAGGACACAAGCAACCACAAACCAACTCATGTCCTCCCCATAAAGAAGCCTTTGAGCCGTCTGGAGTCTAAAGACCTTAATAAAGGCCTTAATGTCAATGAGCCCCTGACCCCCCTCTTGCCTAGGCAGGTAAAGGACTGAGTATTTCAGCCAGTGTTGTCCTGACCAGAAAAAGTCTATCAGTCGTTTCTGAATGTCTCTAACCAAATCTTCTGGGGGCTCCAGCACCATCATTCTGTGCCACAGAGAGGAGGCCACCAAATTATTACAGACCAGAACTCTTCCCCTATATGAAAGCTGGGGTAGCAGCGAGACAACCGAGCACACACTTTCTCCACTAGGCCCTCCCAGTTTTGTTTCTTATAATCATCAGTTCCTAAAAACACCCATAAGTATTTTAAACTTGCCCTTCCCCATTTCAACCCCCCTGGAAGTAAGGGACCTCTACTGTCCCTTTACTTGCCCTCCCAGTTTCTTATAACCATCAGTTCCTAAAAACATAATACTGGTGGTGGAGAAACGGAAAAATAAGAAGCAGACTGCTGGAGTAGGTGGTGGAAATGGGTTGCAGAACAGGACACTCTTATATAAAAATTTTAGACCTCAATGCAACAGTAGTATTTTTTTAAGTTTCTTTTAAAAATATCATAATAGAAAATAATAGAAAATGTAATAATAGAAAGTTCTACGTGCAAATTTTTCAGCTAATTTGTGTTTTCAACAAATGATGTGGTTTCTATTATCATACAAGATTTATGAATGTATTGGGTTTGAACTTACTATTAAAAGAATCAAATTGTTGACAGAACAACAAATAAGCCTCTTTAAACTGTACTGAGATTATTTACTGGCTATTCTGATAATAGCTGAGCGCATCCAAGCTGAGAACTAAAATAACTACTGTATTACAGCAGTTTATGCAAAACTAACAGCAAGCCAGAGCAAACTTGAGAGTCCTCTAACTGTAGACTACAAAATAGTAAGTCTGAAGGGCCAAAAGTCCTATTAACCAAAAAAACAGGAAAAGGAAAGGGGAGTTAACCTGTTTTATTACGATGCAGGAGATAACAGCATATTTGTGCAATTTGCTCTTGACAATTGTTTTAAACTGGCCAGTTTTTTCAAGTGCCAAGAAAACCCACATTATTTTAGAAGATGACTGACCTGAGCCTGTCTAAACGTGCAATGATTGCAATATTTCAGGTTGTGGTATTTTGTTGCGAAATACTTGAAATGTTGAGTCAAAGTCCCTTGGGCTGTATAACAGACACATTTTTAATGTTGCATAATTTTCCTCAAAGCTAAAACCTTTGAAAAATGGATTAAAGAAAACTGACGTAATACCAGGAATGCATTGCTGGTTTACCCAGAATGCTTTGTAATCAATTAATTTTATATCTGACAACAAAATTACGCAAGTAAGTAAGACATAAAAAAATGCACTTGCCAGAGACGTTAGAGAGGGAGGAGACTGTCCACTTATTAAAACAAATGGGAAAAACAAGGTTGACAGACAATGACACATTACTTACAAATAACTCAAAAATAGATTGTGTTGTTAAGCTAACAACATAATAGTCCAATAAGCATAAAAAATAAAATATTGGGCTGATATACTGCTTTGGTTAAAATATTTGATTTTTAAATAAACAATTTTTAGTTTATTTTTAATTAATTTATTTAGTTTATTTATTCTTTAGTGTCCAATATATTATTTACTGACAAATGTATCATAATTGTTGTCATTGTTATATTTCCTTCTCTTTTTTTTAATTATTTTGTCTCACTTGACTCATGAGATTCAGTGTCCATCAGCTGGAGTGGCTGCGGTCCCGCCCACTGAGTGGCAAAAAGACTGGTAAGAGTGGCAAAAACAAGAGTGGCGGCATTGGTTTTCAGCGTGAATGCTGCAACAGAACGCACAAAAACATCTAAAACGAGAAAGAGCTTTGCGTTTGACTGTATAAATAGATTTGACAAGTAATTTGAGGTATATTTTACAGACTGCTGAAAGCTACAAAAAAAGAGAAGCATGTGGATTGCTGCAATTCACAGAAACAAACGGACTCCAGACAACGAAATGTCCCAGGTTACATATGTAACCCTGGTTCCCCGAGGGAACGAGACGCTACGTCCGGAAACGCTATGGGAACGCCTCCAATGAGACCACGCCGTGAACACGTGTAATCTGGCCAATCGAAGGGTGAGACGTCACAGGCGGGTTAAAAGCACGTGCGGCGGAGCCGGCGTCAGCTTCGGAGAATGAAGTGAGCGCTCTAAGGGATGCTGGAAATATGGCTCGAGACGCAGCGTTTCATTCCCTCTGGGAACCAGGGTTACATATGTAACCTGGGATATTCCCCTTCAGGAACTTTAGCTGCGTCCGAAAAACGCTATGGGAACGAGATGCCCACGCCACCACACTTCCAAATCCCTGTCTAGGAAACAGCTAGGGCAGGAGAACAGACAGCCAGGAGTGGCTCAGACATCTAGGTTATAAAACCTAACAAAGGTGAGGGGCGTGGACCAACCCGCAGCTTTGCAGATGTCCTGCATAGGAACACCTGCCAGAAGGGCCTTAGAGGCTACTATACCATGAGTGGAATGAGCCTTGATCCCCAGAGGTGAGAGGAGATCAGAGGACTCATAAGCAAGAGAATTGGCATCAACAATCCACCTGCTGAGGGTCTGTTTGGAGGCAGGAAGACCCCTTTTAGGGGGACCATAGCACACAAGCAGTCGGTCCGCCTTACGTCACAGGGCTGCTCTGTGGACATATGTGTCCAGTGTTCGAACTGTACACATACAATTAAGCTTCTGCTGGTCGGGCTCCCTGAAGGGAGGAGGACAGAAAGCCTGGCGCACGACAGGCAGCGGAAGGGACCTTGGGGACATACCCCGCTCTAGAGAATTGGGTAGAGAAATGCTTCGGCCATACCAGGAGCGAAATCAAGATAGAAAGGGGCCATTGAAAGGGCCTGCAGATCCCCAACCTGCTTGAGGGAAGTTAGTGCCAGAAGCAATGTAGCCTTGATGGTGAGCAACCGATCAGATATCAGATATTATGTGCATTCTCCCTAGTTGCAAACAGTTCCACCTGAGCTGGACCAAAAACTCTCCAAATCTGCTTCACCTCGGGGTGAGAAGCATCCATTCTCTGGGCCTCGGCCCGTCTCGACAGGACGTCTGCTCCCATGTTCAGATGCCCAGGGACATGAACTGCTCTCAGTGAGAGGAGTTTGTCCTGGGACCACACAAGGATCTGGTGCGCCAGCTTGTACAAGGGGCGCAATCTCAGACCTCCTCGGTGGTTGATGTAATAGACCACTGCCGTGTTGTCAGTGCGTACTAAAACGTCCTCTTAGGTCTGGAAGGAAGCATTTCAGAGCTCGAAACACGGCCAGCATCTCAGCATCTCACCACTCCACAGACCTTGGGCAGGGCGGCCACTCATGACTGTCCCTCTGTCAGTTAAGGATGCATCCATTGCTAGCGTCACACGGCAACAAGGAACTCCCTGACTTAGAAACCAAGCTTTCCTCCACCGGTCTAATGTACGTAGGCACCGCCGCGTGACCTTGATCATGCAAAGCGGGTTTCGAGCCACCGCTATAGGTGCCTCATGTGCAGCAGGCCAAAAGGTATCACGGTGGACGCAGCTGCCATCAGACCCAGCAATTGTTGAAACTGCTTTACAGTGAGTAACCGGCCTTCTTTCACTCTCGCGGCTGGGGTGAGGATCGACTCGATCCGAGCAGGTGACAGCTGTGCCTGCATCGTGGTCAAATCCGACACCATGCCCAGATAAGTGGTTCTCAAATGGAGACAGCACACTCTTCTTGGCATTCAGTCTCAACCCCAGCTCTTTCATGTGAGCAAGAACAACATCTTGATGTTGAGCCGCCATCTGTTCTGACTGAGCTAAAATCAACCAATCGTCGATGTAGTTGAGTATGAGGATGCCCTGGAGTTGCAACGGAGCCAGAGCTGCATCCACAAACTTTGTAAAAGTGCAGGGTGAGAGTGCTAGGCCGAACGGAAGAACCCGATACTGGTATGCTTCGCCCCTGAAGCAAACCTCAGGAACTTCCTGTGTTGAGGAAGGATGGAGATGTGGCAGTAAGCGTTCTTTAGATCTATCATCACAAACCAGTTCTCGGACCTGATTTGTGTCAGGGTCAACCAGAGATGTCTCTCAGCTGCCACTATGGCTGCCATAGCCCAAAAGCACGGGCAGTCTCTTTGGTGGCACAGACAGCCAAAACAGCGGTACGATAAAGCTCTGACACGTCGACCTTCTCGCCATCAACTCTTGCCCTTGCTGCTTTGACCAGACATTACCCTCAAATAAAATTTGTGCGAACTAGCACGAAAAAACAGGGTAACAGACACAAACACAGAGCGCTCGCCCTTCGATCGCCCAGATTGCACGTGTTCAGAGCGTGGTCTCGCTGGAGACGTTCCCATAGCGTTTTCGGACGCAGCTCGAGTTCCTGAAAGGGAACATGGATTTGCAGTTTTCATTTCATGTTAATATGTTGAATTTTACTGTAAAACCATACCCTATATATCATATTATAATTAGAAATTGACCAATATATCGATTTACCAATATTTTTCCAGATACTTAAGCATTTTACCAAAATCGGATATCAGTTTTGTAATATCAGATTCACCAATAAACGCTGCCATCTTGTGGCTGTTTTGCGGGCAGGATCGCCATTGCAGCGTGTCTGAGGGGAGACAAGACAACAACAACGGCGTGCATAGGTAAAGCATAATTACTTGCTTTCCTGTAATTAGTAAACATTATTTAACATAACAGCCATTAATGCACATATTATGTGTTACATGAATGCTTGATGTTATTTTATGCAGCTTGGCTCTAAGAAATAGAGATGAACTCACATGTCATGTAAGATAATCTTTGCCTGAATTAAATAATATACAGCCATGAATGAGCACAGCCCATAAACCTACTAAAAAGGTAATATGACTCCTGTCCTTTATTTATTTTCTCCATTTGAAATCTTTAGACATTCTACATTTATTTTGCTTATTAGTGCTGCAGCTGATGCTTTTTATAAAAAAAATGTTTTTTATTGATGTAATATGAAGATTAAATTTAACATGAAAGACTACTAATTTTCAACACTTTTTAAAAAGAAAATGACTGAAAGGAGGAAAAACCAAAGTGAAGTATGGACTTGCTTCACTCAGTCATTTATTTACTTTATAACTTTAAATAAATATCGGTTCTGCAAATCGGTTATTGGGCACATAAACATGCAAATAATTACATAAACATGCAAATAATTGGTATCGTTAACGGTTAGTAAAAATCAATATCGGTCGATCACTAATTATAATATATCGTTTTGACATCAGTCTGTGATGTGCTGTTCTCTGCCAGTGTATTTTCCGAGCCAGACTTGTCCTTGTTTATGTACCTAGCCTTGTCGGTCTAGCATTTTGTCATTCTATTGTCATCTTTTATTTTTTACATGCCTGCCCCTCTAGGATTCTTTTTAGCTTTCTGCCTTGGCTTCTTCTCTGCCTGAATTCCCACGGCAGCCCCACCTGATCCCTCTCTGCTTGCACTGCGCGCTTCCCCTGGAATACAGCTTTCTATTGCGGTCTCGCTACCTGTCTTCCTTGTTGGCTTGGCTGATGCTAGTCTTAACCGCGTGCTGTCCAGGCTGACTATTCGCTGTTGATTAGTGCTTTCCAGCTGATATAGTTACTGTACTATTTCTGTTATCACAGTACTTTGAATAAAACTTTCATTTTAGTTTCAACTGAAATTGGATTCCGGTCTCGTTCCTGACATTGATGGTTTGTGCAAGCAAGGTGGAGACAGGGACCCGGGAGACCACGTTTGGGCCTGAGGACAAAGGCAGAGCTGGACAGAAGAAGGTGGAAGCAGGTTGACGACTGTCCAAGGTGGAGCTGGGGGGACGAGGAAGCCCAGTGAAACCAGTGGGATGACGGGTCACATTGGAGATGAGGGAGCAAAGAGCAAGACAAAGCCAATGAGTGGTGACTAGAAGGCCCAAGCCGGATCCACACAACAGGATAGAGTGGAATAAGGACTGAAGGAGCCAGTGGAGGTGAGGCAGAGAAACAGGAGGATTCTGGAGGAGAAGTGAGAGAGGAAGGCTAGGTGGGAACTCAAGAGATGCAGGAGATTCAGGAGTTGCAGGAGATATAATGCTGGGGGGGCAAGAAGAGATGAAAGCTATCAAAGGCCAACGACAGATCACCGTCAGAGGAGGGAGTGTGGGTGGGACTCCATTCCATACCTTCGAACTTCACTAAGACTCCCTCAAGGAAATACGGTGTTGCTGGGCTGCATACCTTGTCAGACTTATCATGAGTCTCTGGCTCTAAGGAGATGTTTGAGATGGGTATTTTCTCCGGTGTTCACCGGCAGGCTTGGGTGCCCCATCTGCAGTGGGCTCTGGCTGAATGTCAGAGTGAATGGGTGATGGCTGGCTGAACTCTGGATTGAGTAATGTGAGGGTGGATGTTGGGTGGGGCTGGATGGTTGCGTTGTTCTCCTCCTTTAAGCGCTTCCCAGCTTAAAGAAGAATCCGTTCATCTAGAGAGCAAAGTGGTTGTATTGTGTTAGACTCCACGTATTACTTCTGGGCATTAGGAAGTGGATGTCCTCGTCTAGCCCACTGCTAAAATCTTCCATGAGCGTGAGGTCGGTCGCATGCCGCTTTGTGACATATGTCAGTGAACTCCTCCATATAGTCCTCCAAACAACACCCACCTTGAAAAATAAAAATGATTCCTCTTCATCTTGGGCAGTAAGTGGGGTCACATTGATGGAGGCAATTTTTCATATTCCATATCATTTATGGCCACTACAAACTACTGATTTTCAGTTATTGTTATTGGTCAAGAGATTCTCTTTTCTGCATTCCTTAACTAGAATTATATTAAATATTTTATTTATTTATTTATTTATTTTATTTATTTGTGATTGTTTATTTATAGTAAAGATCAGCCAGCATACCTGGCTTACAAAAACTATAAACAGACCAGAGTTTGCCTTAAAATGAAAAAATAAATAGAAAAAGGAAAACTATGGGGTGACATACCACATCTATACACACCTGTAATACAAACCATTTATCTTTAACGATCTTTAGTCTATCGAGTTATTATATCTGTAGTGAATTTCGCTTTTGCCAGCCTAGGAAGGTGACATAGGGTAGTGATGGGTACTCATGTCACAGCTGACGTTATGATTCTTGGATCACGTGTCAATTAATGTGTGATTATGAGTACATCACATAAGAAAGATTGGTGGGATCTCTAACTTCTAGAACCTCTTACTGTATTATCAACACAAGGAAGACATAAGTTGCAATAAAATAAATTTTATTAACAAAAGATAGACAAGAGTAATCAACAACTACTAAATGAATACCCTGAATGGAAAAGGAATAAAGTGCATAAAATGTATAAAATGCAAGTGATTATGTTGGGTGTTGCTATGTCAGAGCTACATTATCTGGAAATATAAATTGTTGCTACTCTGAAACAAATAAGGTGAAGAACCTTATTATGCATCAAACAAATGTGTAAGATTTGTTATCAACTGCAGTCAGCTATATAATATCTAATGTAAATTAGAAAATCATATACTGATAATATACAACAACGCCAAGGTCTCTGGAAGAGGTTTGGAAGTGATATTTACGTTCGCTGTGGTTGAGTGAGCAGTCTGGTGGCGGCAACTTCTTCCACTGGTTGCGCTGGTGGTAGTTCAGTGGGGAAAGGAGCAGGAATCCGTTTCTTGAAGATGAAGCGCTATAGGATGCTGATCTCCTGGAGCACCAAGGGTCCTAAGATCTGGAACACGCAGATGTGGCCCTGGAGTAGGTGCTGAAGGTCCTTAGCTTGGAACACGCAAGCAAAAGTACCTGAAGTGAAGGTTTGCTCGTCGGAGCTTAACCTTGTTGCAAATGTCTGTGTGTCTTCTGCCTCTCTGGGCTAGAGACTCAGAACTTGGTCAATCCGCTTTGTCTCTCTAGGATGGAGACTCAGGACGCTGCATCTGTTGTTGTCTCACTGGACGAAGACTCTGAATGTAGAGTATTTCTTTCCTCGCAGGCTGGAGGCTCAGAACTTGTTTGTATCTGTTGCTGCCTCAAAAGCTGGAGACTCGGATTTGGTATCTGTTGTTGTCTCACCCTTGCGGGTCGCAGACTCAGAATGGTGTAGCTGTTATTGTCTCACCTTTGCAGGTCGGAGACTTAGAACAGAGGTTGCCTTTTCCTTCACAGGACTCAGACTCAGAACGAAGTGCTCCTGTTACAGTCCCTTCCCTCGCGGGTAGCAGACTCAGAACGAAAGTGATCTGTTTATGTCTCTTCCCTTACAGGACTGAGACTCAGAAACTGAGGTTGATCTGTTGCAGTCCTTTCTCTTTCGGAACTCAGACTCAGAACAAGGAGTGTCTTTTGGAAGGGTACCTTTATCCCTTTCCGATGTGCTGTGATTGGCTGGTACCGTTAGAGTGGGGGGACACGTGGTGGCCCACCCATCTTTCCTCCTGGGGAATTTATTTGCATAGTCCAAACACAAAGTTAGAAAAGTGTCACTAAAGTTTTGCTCTCTTGATCCTTGCTGTTGAGCGTTCTAACAGCACAATATTTTTAGGTCTATGAGCCACATTTTGTCAGCCTGGAATGTGGGTTCATGCCAAATTTTAAAGATTACCTTTTCAGGTAATCAGAATCATCATTCAGCAAACAAATATTGGGATGTTTAAGGATAACCCTATCACATATTTCTGTAACAATTAAAAAAACCTTATCCCAAAATTTACAAATAAGTGGACAGTCAAAGAACATGTGCATATAAGTCCCCACAGTATTAGAATTACACAATGTGCAAAAAGGAGTTGGCAAGCGCTTCATTTTGTGTAACACATATGGAGTTGCATAGGCCTTGTGAATCTGTTTGAAGTGTATAAGTTGATGGGCAGGATTCTTGGACATCATAGGAATACTTTTCCATATCCAGTTAGGTTTATAGGGGCCCAGTTCCTTTTCCCATATTGTAGTGATGGGAAGTGCACCGGAGCTGTGATTACGCAGTTTGTTGTAAATAAATGACACTGCTCCATGTGTCTGAGAGAAATTCACACAATTCATCAGTGGATGAGCATCCAGGTTACAGTTCCACGGTACACCATGCATGCATTGCACTTCTCAACCTCAAATACAAAAAGTAGGAATGTCCAGGAAGATCATAATATTCTTTCAAGTCCTGAGTGGACCTTAGGCCCTGACTATTAAAAATGTCACCCAGAACAAATACACCTTGATCAGACCATGGCTTAAAGACAAACAGCTTTTTCTCCAGATTGTATACTATGATTATTCCAAATCTGAGATTCTTTTGTAAATTTACTAGAACATCCCATAAATTTACAGACATCGTACCAGATTTTAAGAGAATCACCTACAATTTTTTATGTCCAGCCTTAAAAGAGCGTAGCCGACATGCCCAGAAATATAGTTGAACGTTAGGAAATGCCAAACCTCCTTTGGCAGGACTTCTCTGTAATGTTTTAAGTTTAATTCTTGGACGTTTTTTGTTTCAAATAAATTTAGTTATCATGGAGTTTATTTCTTTGAAAAAAGCACTTTGATCGCACTTTGGGCGCGTCTATAATATTCAGAAGACGTCGAACATTATCCATAGCACAGTGTCTCTTAAGAAATCCTGCCTGATCATAAGAGATTAAAGAGCCAGCAACTTGATCTAAGCGACGGGGTAAAACTTTAGCGTAAACCTTAGTGTCCGTACAAATTAATGAAATCGAACTATAGCTAGAACAACAGAGAGAGTTCTTCCCTTTTTTTTAAGATCAGAGAAATAAGGGCTGTGTTCTGATCTCTGTGAAAACAACCTGTGTCTATGGTGTAATTTAAGTAATCAAGAAGTAGCGATCCTAGCAAATCGCATATGACTAGATACAACTCTGGGGGTAAACCATCCAAGCCTTACATTTATTCACTGACTCTAGAGCCTTTTTTAATTCACTTATTTCAGTTGGAGAGTCAAGAAAATTATGATGCTCATCACTTAGGTGAGGGAGATTTAATTTTGATATAAATTGAGTTCTCTGTTGTTCATCTGACCCCACCTCAGAACTGTAAAGATGCTCATAAAAGTTCTTAAATATGGCATTCACCTCATCTGGGGCCATATGAAGGTTGCCCAAACTATCCTTAATAGAGAACTCCACTTCCAGAACAACAATATACAAATAATTTACTCACCCCCTTGTCATCCAAGATGTTCATGTCTTTCTGTCTTCAGTCGTAAAGAAATTATGTTTTTTGAGGAAAACATTTCACAATAAACTTTACAATGAACAGCAGTGTGATTTGCTAAAGCAGCACACTTTGTGGGCATCCTATCGTACGCACGCTGCTGTTGTGGATGCAGTCAGTTTTGACGCGAAAGATGAGGAAATTTGATGTCATTTGACTGTTTACGACACTCCAATTTCCTATTTATACTAAAAGCGGTATTTTTTTTTTTTTATTGTTGTTTTTTATTGTTTATTTTGTTGTTTATTTTTGCGGCATCAGAAATACATACTCTGTTTTAATGTTGCTTTAAATTGGGGTAAAGTTAAACAAATGGCAAAGCTCAGCATTTTGTCTGTGTACCAGCATGTACGTACAAGCTTAAACAAGGTTTAGCAACAAACATGATACTGAACACTAGAAAAGCCTTAAAAAGCAAGCAAAATTCCAATATCGTGATAGCGTTAAAGCAAGACCTTCTGAAATAGCATAGACTGGGGCAACATGCCCTTTACAGAAGAGGAAAAGCAGCGAAGGGTGCTCTTCTTTATTAAGAAGCTGAGAAGAGCAGCATGCCCCTTTAATGCAGGACAGCATTACAGTTTTTTTTTTTCTTTTTAGTAGCAAAATCTAAATACAGCGCGTTAGGTATCGTATCAAGCATGTTACGATACACTAGATAACTTTAATCCCCCTTTGTTTGGTATAAGTAGCCCTCATGTTGCCATTGTCTCTTGTCGTGTATTGATGTTGTAACCTGCTGTTGGTGAGTTTGTTTTTGTTCATGCCAAGCCTGTTCCTAGTCAAGTTTGTTCCTGCCATGCCAAGTCAAGTCTGCTAATGTCAAGTTTGTTCAAGTCAAGTCTGTTTGTGTTGAATCTGTTCATGCCAAGTCAAGTCTGCTAATCTCAAGTTTTTCAACTCTTCATTTGTTTGTATTCTGGATTTCACGTTTGGATTTAAATAAACTGCACTTGGGTTCATCCACATCTCGCCTTCAGTGGACTATTCGTTCTCTCAGACATTTCCATAAAACATTCATGTGCCATAAAATAATTACGGTTGGTAAGACTATTTATGTTTTTAAAGTCTTTTTGAAGTTTTCTGAAGTCTGTATTTATTTAATCTAAAATACAGTAAAAGCAGTAATATTGTAAAATTTTATTACTAGCTAAAATGACTGTTTAATATATTTTAAAATGTAATTAATTCCTATGAGGGCAAAGCAGAATTTTCAACCGCCATCACTAATCTTTAGTGTCACATGATCCTTCAGAAATCATTTTAATATGGTGATTTAATAGTAATTTATTATTGTCGATGCAAAAAATAGTTGTGCTGCTTAATATTTTGTGGAAACACAACTTCTTTCAGCATTATTTGATAAAAAGTAAAGTAACGCGTAGCAAATACTCACAACACAAACAAATCCAAATGCGCTGCAAATACACACAGACCACATCGGAAATGTCTAAGCAAACTGCAACAAGTGACGAACCTGGACATGCTTATCATCCTCTGAAAGGTGCAATTTCTGTTTATTTTATTTCTGTTTAATTTTATATTTTCTTAGCTTTTTATTATTATTATTATTATTTTTAAATATTATTAGCCTAAATAAGCTGACAAAATACACAATTATTGTAACTAGAACATTATGTAAACTGGCTACTCCCCTTACAAAAATTAACCATGGTTTCACTATTAAAATAAACAAATAGCCTACATACATATACATATACATATATACAT
>JAHKKF010530767.1:2095-13171 GCA_019740295.1 Labeo calbasu
GCATGAGCCAAGGATTCAGAGGAAAAAAGAATTTTGATTCTGTGTCTTACGGTTCAAAAGTTATTAGCATAAAATTATTGAAATTTTGGACAGGTGGTGGCGCTAGAGAGTTTGAGTTAGAGAGTCCAAATTTGCTATGGTCAATGATGGGACTGTCCTCTATGACTGTGCCAAATTTTACAACTTTCCCGCAATCGGTTCTATGGGCTGCCATAGACTCAAGAGCGGAAGAAACGGAAGAAGAAGCAGAATAATAAGAACGGCAACGGATACAATAGGTGCCTTCGCACCTTCGGTGCTTGGCCCCTAATAATAGGTGTCTGTGTTGCTATTTTTAGTTAGTTATTCAGGTCATAGTGTTTGAACACGGCATACTAACGAAGGTACTTCTAATGTGAAAATCTTACCAAAGCAACTTAGTCTAATTTTGACTGGCTGTACATATTTACAAATCTATACATATTTACATTACAAAAAAACAAAAACAAAACACACACATTAATATGTGACACGCCAATAGTCTTGTGCTTCTTGATCTCACCACCTCTCAAGAAAATGAACTACATATTTATATCCAGTCACTACACACTGCTATCAGTTTTAACAGTGATTTTTCCACCCAAACTAGTTAAGCACAAACCCCACTGTCTTCTGTCGTAAAGAATAAAGACATTTCAGGAATGTTCAGCATTTGAGGTTAAAAAGTATATGAAATGTATATATTTTTTTTTTAGAAACCAAGCGAACGTTTCGCTAGATAAGACCCTTCTTCCTCGGCTGAAAATCGTGTAGAGCCTTTGAAGCTGCATTTAAACTGCATTTTGGAAGTTCAAACTTGCCGGCACTGTATCAGTCCATTATATGGAGAAAAATCCTCAAACGTTTTCCCTCAAAAAACAATTTCTTTATGACTGAAGGAAGAAACACATGAACATCTTGAATGACAAGGGGGTGAGTACCTGTAAGTATCTGTAAATTTTTGTTCTGGAAGTGAACTTCTCGTTTAATAGACTAATCTGAAAAATAAACATGTTAACTAATTATCAAAATTATTGTTAGCTGCAGCTCTAATGAAAACCTTATTTTTAACATGCTCAAAAATACATACAGCATTTAGAGACAATCTTTGACATGGAATAAATGTTTAACTAGAGTTCACATTATGAATTTTAGCTATTAAAGTCATGCACACTGATACATGTTCATTGATCAAACTAAAATGAAACCTTTTTAACTATACAAAGCAATAATCAGTACCTGAGAGTATCAGCGACACTGGACACATGGTTTGTGTTCTTGAATAGAAACCATTCTAAAAATAGACTCCTCCGTCGCTCATCACTTATCACTGTAATGGCTAGTTAGGACAAAGTCTCTGATTAGCATGGAAAAAATACCTTTCATCTTGTGTCGCGCTCACATCTAGTTAGGACACTAGTTTTTCATTTGAAAACAAGCTTCCCACAATTCCCACCCGTACAGTGATTCCAAAGGCCCATTCCAAGCACTTGGTAAACAAAGTAAGTGGTTATAATTTAACTTTTAATTTAACGTTTAACTCTTAAGAACACTGAATTTTCAATCTGTGAGCAAGCTGAAAAACATCATGTTTGTGGAAACCAGGCCTTAAACTCAACCAGTACTAACAGGACGGTCAACGGTTTGACAAACACAGTCTGTGGATCACGTTCACAAGACAGCTGCGGTGTCCATGTCACGTACATGAGGCTGCGCCACAAAACGACTGACAATTAGGACGAATGTGATGAATTTGTTGTAAATATGCAACCAGTGTGGTACATCTTGGTTAACAATGTTTAGAAGTGAGTGATATACTGATTCTGTCAAAGCAGGGTAAGAGCAGGGTAAATATACTTGATATATTATGCGCTCATGTACGTTTCTGTATTAAACATCATAATTTTAGGTTAAAATTACAGTTTAACGCTTTAGGGAGCAGTTCTCACTATTAACTAGTCGCTTATCAGCATGCATATTACTAACATATTGGCATATTTATAAGTAAGCGATAATCAACGGTTCGCGTCAGGTGGCTCTTTGCCTCCACATCACGCATTTAAAATCCGTTAGTGCACGGCAAGCCATTGGTTGTTCCGATTATTCCACTGTCATCTGCCAAATTACAGACAAGTTAAAACTAGTATTGCTCTTTGCAGAGCAACATTTGACCAAACGGGTAAAAAAGGGAGTTATTTTCGTCAGGTACAGCTCGTTAATTCTTGCACTCTGCCCACTTCAAATCAGACACAGAGATGAAATAGTGCATTAAGATCATATTTATTTAAATGGATTATACCATTTATTTTGATTCATTATCGGTCGATCAATCAATCAAGAGAGAGAGGGAGAGAGATGACCATTGTGTGTGTGTGTGTGTGTGTGTGTGTTACCTGCATGCGGCGTCTGCGCGTCTCTCTCCACAAACAACTAATTAATTCAAAAACTGTGATTTCACCACCTCGTTGCTGTGGAATATAATGTAGCGATTTAATATCTGGTCTATTTTATTAATAAAAATCGCTGGGATGCGTTGATAACAACTTTGTGTGTGCAATCTCTGTCCCTTCTCTCTCTCTCTCTGTCTCTGTGGTTGTGTGTGTGTGAGTGATGTGTGTTTGTTAATGTGCATCGATCAATGAATTAATATAGAACAGTGATTAAACTGACTTGGAACGACCTGTGCATTAAACGGTTTTACGGCATACCTGCCCGCCAGTCAGAATCCACTATTTAGACAGACCATGGAATAAGTACTTATAAAGCACATATTAATGTCTTATTCATCCCTTAATCCTTTTTTTTTTTTTCCAACATTTTTTTACATTTTTCGACATACCCTAACTGTACTGACCCGGATTACACAGAGTTCGCATGCGCATCGCAGAGCTAGACAAGATGAGCGTTTGAAGTTCAAAAGTATATAAATTGTGCTTTTGTTTTTTTTTTTTTTAGAAAACAACTGATCGTTTCGCTAGATAAGACCCTTCTTCATCGGCTGGGATTGTTTAGAGCCCTTTGAAGCTGCACTGAAAATGTATTTTGGAAGTTTAAACTCGTGGACACCATTGACATCCATTATACAGAGAGAAATCCTGAAATGTTTTCCTCAAGAAACAATTTATTTACGACTAAAAAAAGAAAGACACAAACATCTTGGATGACAAGGGGGTGAGTAAATTATCTGTACATTTTTTTCTGGAAGTGAACTACTCCTTTAGTTAGTGAGAACTGGTCCCTAAACTAAAGTGTGACCAAATTTATATATATCTCAGGACAAGGGACAGTTTACTCAAAATGAAACGTGTCATCATTTACTCACACTCAATTTTGTTCTGAATGTGAACGGCTCACTTTTTTCTGTAAAACTTCTTCTAGGTGAAAAACCTACAACTGCTTAATAATACTAACAGCATATTTGTCACCATTAAAGTCCGGGGTATACTTTGTTTAACAAAGATTAACATCTGAGTCAGGCATCTGTTCAAATCCCCAACAATAACAGTGATACCTGGCAAGAAAGAAAGTTTTTGGGCCAGGACTTAAAGGGAATACAGTCCTGTGGGATACAATCAAAGATTGTCAGAATATAAAAAACACTGAACATGAAAAATATTGGCCACACAATGAAAGTCAGTGGAGTCCGGTGTTGTTTTGGACCCCACTAAATTCACTGCTTGGAGGAAAACTGTTAAAACATTCTTCAAAATAGTCAAGCAGACTTATAATGACATGAGGGAGAGTAAATGATTCAATGACAAAAGGAAGCAACTCCGTTAACAGCATGTTTATGTTAGTTTATGGTGGGAGGGGCTGGATCTCATATCAGGGGTCAAAAAGCAAGCACAATCACAAAAGGCCATAAAGCGAGAGAAATGTCAAAACGAACAGGCTCAGATACACATGTTTTCCTATACTTCAAATCAGAAACAATAGAGCACAGACTGGACTATAGGCAAACAACAAAGAAGGTCATTTCTGAGCCACCCGTTAAAATGTAAATTCCACGGAGTCATAGCACGTACTGTAGTCAGGTCTATTTTGGTCGCGAGCCTCACCGCAGTGAGTAAGAGAGGCCGGAGCGGGCCGCTGGTGTGGACATGTCTCTGCACTCAGCAGAACTCAAATGGCAGCCAGGCTATCGTGTGACTCCTCTATTGAACTTCCCCCGCCGCTAAATGAGCTCATTCTTCAGAAAAAGCTGCTGAAAACAGCCTTACCCACCATACAACAAGGAACATAAAACACTCTGTCTGTCTCTAGAGCCGCCTTACCACGAAAACCAGCGCATTACACGAACTCACAGACGTAGCTCTGCCCTAAAATAAAAACGGTCATCATTTATTCATCGCCATGCCGTTTCAAACCGATATTACTTCCATTGTTCTGTGCAACACATACAGTGATTCGTGAAGAACATCCTGGACGTGTGCAAGTTATTATTCACCGATAACTGGGCCGTTAAAAAGGCAGTTCACCCTGAAATAAAAATCCTGTCATCATTTACTCACCCTCGTGTCATTTTTAACCTGTATGACTTTTCTTGTTTCTTTTGTGAAACAGGACATTTTGAGACATTGTTTTTTATGTTCATACAGTGGAAGAGACAAAAGGAGGACGTTAAAAGGGTTTTTGACTACTACTGCTAGTTATTTTGACGATTAACATCCGAAGGTATTCATTACAGTGAAAAAAAGTCCAGGTCAAATATGCAATGCAATGAGGAGAGTCATTCGGGAATGGCATGAATTACATAAGCTTCCTCATTTTACAGTAAGCAATTCCTTTAACTTCTACTCTCAAAATGATCATTTTGCTTTCAACGGTGCGCAGTTTAATCAGACACCAAAAAAGTCTCTGGCAAAGCTCTATGGGTAACGTTAACACCCCACATGAGCTCTTCTCATGCATAGTAAACGAGTCTATTTTTATTTAACATTTGACCTATTCCACTGCAGACACATGCTGCCTCAAAACAACCTCAATTAGCACTTTTAAAAAGTATCCTAATGAACTCTGTAGAGACTAGGGCTTAAGGAACTCAATTACCTTCTCTTATTACTTACTTTTATTTATTCTATTATTTTTTCCATCTGATGTATATATTTATATCCTAAGTAGACCACTTTATCAACACCCAGAAGAGCGTAACTTCCTCTAAACTCTGTGCAGACTAGTTTGGGATTGATCTGGTAAACAACTAATCAATGTCTGGGTTGTTAAAGACTAAACGTTTCTTAGTATTAATACTGCTGGAACAATAGCTTTCTACTGTAACTTTCATTACATAACAGCCATATTAATATACATGTGCAACTAAACGCACCATTTGAACAGTTTCCACTGATTACACACATATACACGCCTATTTTACTGGTTCCACACCGAAGTTAGGTTGCATTTCAGTTGACTGTGTTAAATCCTACAGGAACGACACCCATGAATCACATCGAATTTAAAACGGCCGCATTATAACAAGTAATAACCGCTTTGCGAAGCGTCTGTGAGGGCCAAAATAAGTCGATGTGGTAAGCTTGACACAGCAGCGATGTGATCATCCGTTTTGGTTTGACTGCTCCATAAACAAGCCGAGACATTTAGCGATCGACAGCAAAACAAAACGTCCCCGATTAAAAAGTCTCACCTTTCACACGGAGTAACAGTAGATATAATCCAGGTCTTCTCCGATCATTTTACACACTTCAACTGAACTCACAGCATGTAGATGTGTGTGTGTGTTTGTGTGTCTCATACTGCTGCCATCTTGTCCTGAGTCCACAGCACCATCAGCCACATTTTATACCTCAAATATCTCAACATTACACGCGATCCACGACACAGAAGCGAGTCCGGGCCATCGCGGTGAAGCTGGAGCTCTGCTCTGGTTGCTCTGGGCGGTGGAGCCCATGTTGTGTGCGGGGAAGAGCAGCACTGACAGTCGATATCATGTCCCTGTACACACACACACTCGCTCTCAGCTGCGGGAGGAATGTTTGCTGCTTATGACACTGCGTCAGACCGAACTAATCGAGCGAGGAGCGAATCAAAACACTCGATGCAGACGTGACGGCAACGCATAAAAACACGGTAACCATAGTTACCGCAATACACAGTACAGTAGTTAGTTGCTAATGTGAAAGTATAACACGTGAGATGACCAAGCACACGTCATTCGTAAACGTATACCCTTATGAAAACGTGTTGCATTGAATGTGCACTTGTACTTCGAATCTTAAATATATATTTAGTGATTAACTACATGTACATAATGTAAAGGCAAAAGCCAATTAAGAGCACTTAACGAGAGTACAGTGTTTCTTAACACACTGATATACACGTTTAAAAAGTGCATTTTGTAATAATGTTATTATGTCTATAAACCACGTTGTTTTAATAATCTTTTGCCATGCTTTAAAGTACACTTATTTCGATGCGTTGACATATTAAACTAAGGCATGTAAAGACTATTTGTTACATTTTAAAGGTAATATATTTTAAAAGTACTAAAATGCGGCTGCATCATTAAAAATGTGTAATTAGAAATATATTTAAATACATAACATACTAGTTTTTTGGAGTTTTTTTTTTTTTTTTTTTAAAGATTTATACATCATCTGAATAAATAAGCTTTTCACTGATGTATGGTTTGTTTGGATAAGATATTTGGCTGAGATACAACTATTTGAATATCTGGAATCTGTGGGTGCAAAACATAAATAAATGAATAAATAAATATTGAGAAAAGTGCCTTTAAAGTTGTCCAAATGAATTTCTCAGCAATGCATATTACTACTCAAAAATAAAATTTACGGTAAGAAATTTTAGAAAATATCTTCATGGAATATGTTCTTTACCGAATATTCTAATGATTTTTGGCATAAAAGAAAAATATACCTGTGATACTTAAGACTGGTTTTGTGGTCCAGGGTCACATTTTAGTTAAACATGCTTGTACATGCAGTACATCAACTATGCACTTTATCAATATTTCAAAGACAGTAGAAGAAATTATGAAAATACTAAAAAAAGCACTATTAAATTCAACCTGTTGCATTTAATATAACAAAGTGTACTTGTTTTTTCACAGATGTATTTATGAGAAGTATTTTATGAAATATTAGCGATGGCTAATATCAAGTTTCTGCAATACAGGAGAGTAAAGCTTTTTGTGTAGTAATTTTGTGTGTGGTAGTAAAAAAATGACCACAGTTGTCTCACATTTCAATAAACACCCTCTTTGAAGCCTGTTGAATACAGATATTCAACTAATACTTGACAGTGTTGAGACATTTTGAATTAAAAATTATAGTCTTAATCCAAAAAATAAAAATAAAACCCGCAACCTACCTTAAGCGGCCCATGCCGGATTAACCTCGTGTCTTCCAGCTGTCTGTCTGCGTTAGAGCTTGTGTTTGTCATCTCAAGATGTCAGCCGCCCACTCCAGAGATGCTGTTTGTCTGATTGTTAATGACCTAAAAGTATAAACAAAACTGGATTCTACCGGATAGTGTTTTAATGCTTTCACTAAAGACACAAATTGGTGTAAACCTGTTGCTGACACAATATTTGTACGTTTAAAGTAGCTGAAAAGAGACAGAACAGCTGCAGCCTCTTAACTAGGCGACGTTCCACTGAGGTACTTTGATTTACTATAGTATCGGTTTGATGACATAAGCAGCTTCTCGTGTCTGTCTGTGCATAAGAACACATCTCAGGCCATTTGGTCGGTCGCGTTTGACCAGCTGGTTGTGGGGTAATCTCTCCCTCCTGGTGCTGGCTTGGTTCTGGTAACAGGAAGTGACTGGGGGATGGAGGTGGTCTCTGAATCACTCAGTGGAAATGGTGCAATACTGACATATGCATTGAAAGAACTGTTTATAGCACTGTAATGAACAGTCATAATGTTTTCTCTTTTAAAAAAGATACGTACCGTTAAATAGAACACTTGTAATAACTTTTAAATAATATGCTCACAAATGTTTTTGTACACTTAACTAAATGAAATGTACAATTAAAAATTGTTTTTTAGTTTACATTTATATCACACGCAATAAGTAGAACTTTACAGTAATTTTCTGATCTATGTACGTAATACTTTGCACTGACACACACATTAGCAAGGCAGCACTGACATGTCTTACTGTTCCTTCATTCAGGTTGTGGTTTGTTTTAACCCCTACTGAGCGATTAACAAAAACGAACAATCACAGGATTCTCATAGTTCACCATTTAGGCCTTTTGCTGTTAACCTGGTTTCCTACGGCATCTGTTTGCCCTGAATGCGTTGAGGCAAAGGTCTATCCAGCTGCTTTGACAACAGGTGTGGCCGCGAGGCTTCATCGTATAAATATCCTGCTGGCTTGCCAGTCGTTCTGGCAGCTTCGCAAATGGTAGAGGCATTTATGAGAAGCATTTGCAATTGAAAAGGCACATTAACACATCAGCAAGAGTGCTGTTGTTCTCAATATCAGCACAGCTGTGATTTGGCCGTGGCCCGCGGGTAGGAGGTCTATCTATCTGGAGCATGTCCAGTCAAATTTAAGGACATTTTAAGAACTGGAAGGAAACAATTAATCAAAAATGTTTTACATAACTTTACTTGCTCTATGTACACTTGTTAATGTTATCATAATATCAATGGTATGTATTGTTGTGTTTTGAGGCCAGCCACACGTGCTGGTCTTCTGAGGAACTCTGGGTTCTTCTAGTACAGCCTGACATGCGCAGCCCTTCACTGCAGGATCTGCTGCCCTCTGCTGTTTGAAAAACCAATGAAAAATAATGTGGAGGCTATATTTGCAACAGTTTTTTATTGGGTAAAGCTAAATTAAGTTTAATGGGAGATTTCACAGGAGATCTTAGTATTGGATGTTTACACAACACTGACATATAATTGAAATGAGAAAGACAAAATGAAATAAAAATTCAAATGTAAACAGTAAAAGTTGTAAATATGATAAAAACTACATATTTTCAAATATATAGTTACAATACATAACAAATCATTATAATTCTAGTTTTAAATATAGTCTATTTAAAAATCTAGCAGGCATAATCCATAATTTGCATTTAACAAATTTGGAAATGCATATTCTTGTCCCTGAAATACATTTTAAAATATGTCTGGTAATAGGAAAGTTAAAAATGTTCCATTTCAAGATATATTTAATTGATTTTACTGTTTATTGATTTCATTTAATAAATTCACTCTTATTTAGCATGTGTGACCCTGGACCACAAAACCAGTCTTAAGTATCACAGGTATATTTGTAGCAATAGCCAACAATACATTGTATGGGTCAAAATTATCAATATTTCTTTTATGCCAACAATCATTAGGAAATAAAGATCATGTTCCCTGAAGATATTTTGTAAATGTCCTACCGTAAATATATCAAAATGTAATTTTTGATTAATAAAATGCATTGCTAAGAACTTCATTTGGACAACTTTAAAGGTGATTTTCTCAATATTTTGATTTTTTGCACCCTCAGATTGCAGATTTTCAAATATTGTCCTATCCTAACAAACCATACATCAATGGAAAGCTTATTTATTCAGCTTTCAGATGATGGATAAATATCATTTTCAAAAAATGTAACCCTTATGACTGGTTTTGTGGTCCTGGGTCACATTTATCTACATTATATTTTGGCAAGAAAAAATATTTAAGCTGAATGACATAACATTATGTGCATTAAATCATACAATAATAATAATTTAAAATAGAATAAACGTGATAATGACAACAACAACAACAACAGACATTATTAAAATAGTCTGTATGATATAATAGGTCCTTTAAAATCACAATTAATATATTATGTATTCTGTTTAAATTAGTGTAAATTTAAATTAATATTTTTTATTGCAAAACATGTAACATGCATAATCAGGAAAAATATGACTGTATTTACAACAAGGATGGGTTTACATACACAGACAGAGAAAAGCACAACAATAAGGTTAACATGTACATTTAATCACTTCCTCATAAAACAAAAAAATGTGCTTTTTTTGTTTGCTAGTTTGTTTGTTTGTTTGTTTTTGAGTCTAAAGAATAAATTAGAGTTGCATTCAGCAAGGAAGAGTGGAAGATAGGCTACAAAATAAAGAAATTAACAACATATTCAAAAGTTTTTTTTATATAATAACAAATAACATTTTTCAGGACAATTAAATGAATAAGATAAAGAAACGCTCATCTATGGCGTGACGTAATGACGTTCCCTGTAAAAATAAACATGTAAAGTAATCATGTCTTAGCTTGTGTGAAATTTATTTTTACATTGTGCGTAGACAATAATACATTACACGGTAGTACAAATATACTGTACATTAACAATAATTCCTTAAATCTGGTGTAAACAAATGTGTACAAGTGATCTGTGTACAAGCGCTGTCATGACAACGGATTCTGTTGCTACGGCAGAACGTGTTGCTCTTTTTCTTCGCGGTGGATTTGTCTGTTGGTTTCGGATAACTTAAAAGAGAGGAAACTCTTACTTGTCGTTTTCTTTATTTTCCCATCTGTTTGCCAGTATGATGTCTCTGGAAATGCTGGGCGCGTGTACTGTGCTGCAGGACTGCGCGGATCAGCTGTCAGTGATAGGAAACATTATAGGAGCGGACGCTGTGAGTAACACCAGCAAACACAAAACAACCTCAGCGCCATTTACTAGTTAACGAACAACACTCTGCACTGTAATCAGTGTTGTGAAGGTTACTTTGGAAATGTAATAGGTTACAGATTACAAATTACTTGATTTAAAATGTAATAAGTAGTGTAACTTTTCAATTACTTTATTAAAGTAATGTAACTTATTACTTTTAATTACTTTTTGATTACTTTTCTAATTTTCTAATATTTTCAACTGTTAATCATTTTGAAACATTTAAACCAGGCAGAGTGAACCTTACAGTAGCACTCAACACTGATTACTGTCAGACTTTCAGAATATCAGAATATCAGACTGTCAGAATATAATAAGTAAGGGATAACATACATCTTTATTTTGCGATAACAACTGGCTGAATGTACATTATCTCACTTATTA
>JAHKKF010530769.1:0-35810 GCA_019740295.1 Labeo calbasu
AAAAAAAAACAGTAATACTGCAAAATGTTATTACAATATAAAATAATGGTTTCTGTTTTTAAATATAATTTATTCCTGTGATGCAAAGCTGAATTTTTATCAGCCATTACTCCAGTTTTAAGTCCTTCAGAAATCATTCTAATATGCTGATTTATTATTATTTTTTTTTTATCAAATGTTGGAAACAGTTGTGTTGCCAAATATTCTTTTGAAACCTGTGATACTTTTTTTCAGAATTCTTTGATGAATAACAATTTTAAAAGAACAGCATTTATTCAAAATATAAATCTTTTCTAACAATATACGTCTTTGCTATCACTTTTTATTAATTTAACACATCCTTACTGAATAAAAGTATTAATTTCTTTCAGTAAAAGAAAGAATACAATTTTACTGACCCCAAACTTTTGAAGAGTCATCTAATTCTAATACATCTAAATCTAAATCATCTAATTTGAACAGTGTTTACATTGTTAGAAAAGATTTCTATTTTAAATAAATGCTGTTCTTTTTAACTTCTAATTCATCAAAGAATCCTAAAAAATAATAACAGGTTTCAAAACAAATATTAAGCAGGACAAGTGATAATAAATCTGCATATGAGAATTATTTCTGAAGGATCATGTGACACTGAAGACTGGAGTAATGACGCTGAAAATTCATCTTTGATCACAGGAATAAATTCGATTTTTATGTATACTAAAATAGAAAAATGTTATTTTACATCCTAAAATGTTGCTACCATAATTTTTCTGGCAGTGTTTCACAAATGAAACAAAACTGAAGATTGAGTAAATGCTGACAAAAGTTCATTTTTGCCAGAACTGTTCTCTGAAATCCTTTCCAAATATTCTTAGTAGCAACAAAGGCACTATGTAATCTGGTTTACCACCAACTGTGCGATCTGTGCCACTCCTGTTTTCTCAGAGAGACCTCCACACCTCTTACCTTATCAGCAATGAGGGCAACTGGCAAGCACGGCTTCCCAGCACCTCGATGCTTGATAGCAGGTCAATCAGAGGCAATGCATGGTCTCATGCAATGGTCCTCTGGGCCTCTGGGAATGAAGTCCACCCATTTAGGACCTCATATCAGCGTGATAATCGGCCCCACTCATTTTCTTTCATTATGAGGAAGCATGTGCTTTCAAAGCTGGGCAGTGGGAGATGAAAAGGAGCTTGTTATTTGTCTTTTTTTCTAACACTTCTCTACATTTTTATAGTTTTAGGCCTTGAATATAATGCCTCTTTGATTTGAACAGGATCCCACTGAAGCTCGGATGATCTGGTGTACATGTCCCAGTCGTTTGCCAAATCTCTAGAGTAAAGGAACTTCCCTTTTAAGACCCCCAAAACAATGAGCACACACCCACCAGTTTAGGGATGCCACACGACGCCAGCTCCCAGAAGTGTAGACCAGCAATGTGTTCCCGTCTTTGTCCTTCTCTCGGCCTAGTAAACAAACAATAGCTGCACAGACAATGGGGTGTTAGTCTGGAGCCAGTAGCGTAGTGCTGACATATAATAAAAACACGCTAGTAAGAAACGCAATCACAAACACGCACGCAGACGCTCAGGTTATTGTCTGAGACAGCTGCGCTGGGCGTGAACAGATGCTTCAGGAAGAACGGGCAGACGCCAGACGAACTCCTGTGATATCTGCACATACAGCCTAAAATTACATCTGCAAACATACTGATTCCATAAAGACAGTGGGGTAGATAATCATAAAAGGCATGATAGCGATTGTTTACATTTTTTGGCGTGACAAAATCCTTAACTTGAAACCAAATTTGTAATTTATCCTCGAGCTGTCAGGATACATTAAGCAGCCTGTTTTGTCTTAGTGTAGATCTAACTGATTACTGATGGAACTTGAGATGAAAATGAACTGATTGAAAATTAGTTTCTTGTAGTGGACAATCATATCCTAAAAATCCAATAGGTTTCTATTGTAAACTATAGCTCAGAAATTTAATTTATTTAAGAGCAATAAAGAAAATTAAGTAATAAAAAGATATAAAGAAATAAAAATAAATGTACATTTATCAGAATGATTAGGTTTCTGATTAAAACTATAGCTCAACTATAGCTAGAAATTTTGGTTTTTATTTTACTTTTTTCTAACTGACCAATATTTTTGTATAGTAGACAAATAAGACTTCAAAGTAAAATAAAATCTAAAATAAAATAATGAAACAAAATAATGAAACAAATAAAATAAAATAAATAATGTATACTTACTGGAATGATTGTGATTCTAAAAATCCCATAGGTTTCTCTTGGAAACTAAAGCTCAGAAATGTATTCACAAAAAATGTAAAATCAAATAAATAAATAAATAAATGTACATTTATTAGAATAATTAGGTTTCTAATGCAAACTATAGCTCAGAAATTTTAGCTTTTTTATTTATTTTATTTACTTTAATATTAACTTTGGGGAAAATATTTTTCAAACTGATCAATATGTTTAGTAGACAAACAAGACTTTAAAGTAAAATAAAATAAAATAAAATAAAATAAAATAAAATAAAATAATTTATACTTACTGGAATGATTGTTATAAATCCCATAGTTTTCTATTGGAAACTAAAGCTCAGAAATGTATTTACCAAAAATGTAAAATAAATAAATACATATATACAAAAAATAAAATTACATTTATCAAAATGATTAGGCCTCTATTGAAAACTATAGCTTTGATTTTTTTAAAAACTATTTTACCTTTATTTTTATAGTGGACAAATGAGCATGCAGACTAAAATAATTAGAATAATTAGGTTTCTATAATAAAACAAAATAAAAAACAAAACTAAAATAAATTAATGTATATCCATTGGAATGATTGTGATTCTAAAAATCCCTTAGGTTTCTATTGAAAACTAAAGCTCAGAAATGGACTTACCAAAAATGTAAAATTAAATAAAAATAAATTAAATTAAATTAAATTAAATTAAATTAATGAATGAATAAATAAGTAAACATACATTTATCAGAATGATTAGGTTTCTATCTGAAACTATAGCTCAGAAAGTTTTGTTTATTTTATTTTACTTTCATCTTTTTAGAATGGATAAACAAGCATTCAAATTAAAAATAAATGAAATAAAATAAAATAAAATTAACTTAAATTAAAAAAAATAAAACAAAATAATGTATATGCATTGGAATGATTGTGATTCTAAAAATCCCATAGGTTTCTATTGGAAACTAAAGCTCAGAAATGGATACCAAAAATGTAAAATAGAATAGAATAGAATAGAATAGAATAGAATAGAATAGAATAGATTGAATGAATGAGTAAATAAATAATTGGAAACTATAGCTCAGAAAGTTTTATTTTATTATATTTTACTTGAATTTTTTTTTTTTATATTGGACAAACAAGCATTCAGATTAAAAAATAATAAAATAAAACAACCTGTCTAAAAATAAATAATTCAACTGTTTGTTGCTCAGCAACAAAAAATGCTAATTGTTGTAAGTTATTATTTCGGTTTATTTTTTCATTGCATGTAGTTACCATGATTATCAAAAAAAGGAATAGGAAAATTTCAGGAAAATAATTGTTTTGATATTCAAGTGCTTTAAATTTCAGAACCAAAGCAACTTCTTTTTGTGATGTAAAACTTAAAAATATTAGTCTTAATAAAAAAGAAAATTCTGCTATTATTACCTCAAAAAGAGCAAAAAATGTAAAAAAAAAAAAAAAAAAAAATCTCTTCTGTGTTTAAAATAACACAAGGACGAGTAAATGATGACAAAATGTTCCTTTTCAGAATGACCGACCCCTTTAAACCATGCACTGACGAGATTAACAATAACCTACAGATTCCAACAAACAGTACTCCATTTGTTCAATGCTAATAGAATCTTCCGCCTGACAACAGCCACTTAGCATTGAAGGCCATCAAAACTAAACTAAAGGATATCTATAAAGAATACACTTTGTAGTTCAAAATAGACAAAGGCAGCTATATATAGTTTCCTAGTACGTGTCATTTGTGTATTAGAGGAAGGAAAGTGTCCTCTCTTACTACTGTGTATTTATGACGTACAGTGGACAGTCAAGGACAAAATATCTGGCTCGAAACTGGGAGCACAAAAGGTCACTGTGAACTTTACCTTGCACTATTAGAAATTAGTTTGAAATAGCTAATAACATTTCCCAATATGATTATAAATGAAACACAAAAAGAAAAGCCTTATTTTTAATGTTACAGCTTTTTGTTGATTGTACTTTATCAACACAGCATTTGTAAGAATAGTAAAGTTTATGTTTTTAGAATAAAGCAATTGTTCCTCTGACATCAGTGTCACTGCAGCTGCTCTTCTCTGCTATACAGTTGGAGTTATTATATTTGTGTTTAACATTAGCGCGTAGTCAAAACAAAGGTGGAGTGTCCACTCAGAGCATCTGATTTAATGTAAAGACTCGTCTTATCACTCAGGTGAAGATAATCATTCAGACAATAGCAGGAAGACGACAGCATTTCAGCACTAGTAAATAAAACCACACGAATGAATACGAACAGGGCTAATTAAGTGTAAATACAGAGCTAACAATAAGACAAAGCAGACTGGCTGTGATGTTAAAAATAATTCAGTGTCTATATTATTAATGGCACGTCGGCAAAAAATTTGATGCAACTTGAATTCTGACGGGCACTTTTCCAGTCAAACGTGCTCAAATCTCTGCCGGGTGAAAACCATCTTATTATTTTATTTTTCTATAATAAATAATCTAACCAATAAATATTTTGTTGGTTTTACTGGCATACAGAATACACTTTTATTGCGTTCTACCTTTCTCTCGTAGTCACTTGCATACATGACTATGACCACACACTTGAAGATTTTAAGGCTGATGATTTTAAGCCTATTTGCACCCTCGAACAAGTGGGTGAAGGGTTGGCTTGTCACAAACGATTTTTATGTCCAAAAAATCCTATATTGTGTGGTGTCAATGTAATTACTTTACTGATGGAGCGTCCCTAAACTAAAATCGTAAATATCAAACATGTTTACGACTCTTGATCCAGCTGCCTCTGACGTGAAACCCGCGATAGCCAATGAGAGTGAGCAAGCGTCTCCTACCGGATAGTGCACAAACATGCCACGAAAGAACGTCACCCATATTCTTTTTTTCTATCTTTTTGTTTTTCACTGTACAACAGAACGCGAGCCAGAACAGCCGACGTCGATCTTCCTCTATGTGTTTTTCCGCTCTAGTCACGTTCTCGCGAGTCTTCGTGTGTTGCCAAGTCCGCGGATTTACCGCGGAACTTGGCTACTTTAACACTGTTTCCGCTGGTTGTTTTTCACGTTCGCGGGTTGTAGCGATCCCGATAACGTAATATGTAGTCCCTGAACGCTATGTTTACCGGGGTACCCCTCCGAAACGCGAATGGGCTAGTTTTGAGTAGCACTTGGGAGGATTTTGTTGTGCAGACCTGGCAACCCTAGCGTTTGGAGTACTGTAAATAAACTATAAAGTCTAAAAATCGATTGAAACCGTTTTAAATTCTATGGTATCTAAAGTCGGTTAAGATTTGAAAATCGTCTGGTGTGTCCTAGGCCTTATGTTTAAAAGTTTGTGGTTTGTTTTTCTTTTGATTTTATTTTATTTTTTTATATTTATTTCTTACTTTAATTTTAGTAAAATGTTAGTAATTTTGATGTGTATTTTTGTAATTTATGTTTGTTTTTTTAATGCCTATATCATTTAATTTTTATTTACTAGTTTTAGTTTTAGTCATTTTGGTATTTCAAGTTAAACTAAACAAAATGTTGCCTTGGCAACTAGATTAAATAAAATAAGTTTATGTTCTTTTTATATATGTATTTTTTTTTTTATTTCAGGTTGTTTATTATTTAAAGTGTTGAATTTTTTTTTATATACTTACCAGTTGAGGACAAAATATTCTGCACATCTTATGTTATGTGACCATGGACCACAAAATCAGTCAGGGTCAGTTCTTTAAAACTGAGATCATCATCTGAAAGCTGAATAAATAAGTTTTCCATTGATGTACGGTTTTGCTAGGATAGGGCAATATTTAGCCGAAATACAACTATTTGAAAATCTTGAATCTGAGGGTTCAAAAAAATCTAAATACTGAGAAAATCGTCTTTAAAGTTGTTCAAATGAAGTTCTTAGCAATGCATGTTACACATTAAAACTTGTTTTGATATATTTACCATAGGAAATTATCATTTTGGACCATACAATGTATTTTTGGCTATTGCCGTCTTACTTAAAACTGGTGTTGTGGTCCATGGTCACATATATTTATTTTGGCAAGTTAATTAGGATCTAGTTTGTTCACATCAGAAATCAATCAGTTAGAGGCAGGTTTATTTCAGGATTTTTTTTTTTTTTTTTCACTTTTTTCACAAATATGACAAACGTTTACATACACCAAGTTTACTGTACAAGTAATTATGCGCAAAGATAAAAATCCTGAATGCCATTGAAAATTTGTGGGCTGGAAAAAGTGCATTAATGATTATTGATAAAAACTGATGATCAAGTCAATTGCTGGCAAATACTAACAAAGTGTATTTAAACCTTTAACCCACTGAATGGGTCAGTATAAGCTAACATAACATTTCTTGGTAATTATGGAAACAGTTTATGGAATTATAGGCCTTAATTTAACACTGGATGTCATCACAAAATGTACACGGAAGTGAAAAACTGAGTTTGAATGTCTTTAGCCTAGGTTTGTGGGAACCTTTAGCCTCAGCTGAATACTAAGAAGTCACTGGATAATGAGAGAATATTTACAACCATGATCTTTAGTGCTGTCTTTAACATTGGAGACTGTCTGTGATTGCTTAACCATTTAGCAGCCAATCTGAATTCAACGCATGATGATGCAACCTTCTAAAACATACATATGCATCATTATTTACAGCATGATTACCCTGATTCCTAAATTTTCAAATGTGATACAAGGATTATATTGTCTGCTGCAGGTAATGTTTGCACATGAGGCCTCTGAATCAAATTAAGTTCAAAGTCTGGAGTTAATAATCTTTTACCAAACGTTTGCCAAATATAACCCGTTTGCTTGTCCTTGCAAGTGGTATATCAATAAACCTGTGACCTGGTGAAAGTCCTCTGTGCTTTTACTGTAGACTACTGTAAACTTGCAAAAGTCTTTATTTAAAGGATGATCATTATGAAAAAAGGCCTATTTAAATACCCACAAAGCAGTTTTTCTTCAGAGGCCACCCACATCCCAAGCAGAAAGGTCTCGGAATAGCAAAGAAAAATAAACTTAATTGGATTGAGCAGGAAACTACAGCACTACAACACATGCTGACCCAGATAACAACACGTAAAAACAAGCCTGAAATAACCATCGGTGTTTATCTGGAACATTTTTCTAAATTGGCAAAGGCAGCACTTTTTGTTATTATTATTGTTATTTTATTTATTTGTTTTACAAAAATAAAAAGCCTAAAAAAGTTTGTGTAGGTTTGTTTAGCCTAAACAGTTTGTTTTGAATGTAGCCTTGGTTTTACTATAACCCTCTGATGCATGCGTGAGTGTAATAAGTGTAGTCTTTTTAAATAACTCACTGCTTCTCCCCTCTGTCCAGCAGCGTTAACACTGCTGGGTCAGTATTTTTTTTTTTTTTTTTTTTGTTATTGACCAATTTATTATTTATTATTTGACCAAGGCTGCATTTATTTGATCAAAAATACAGTAAAATAGTAATATCGTGAAATATTACAATATAAAACAGCTGTTTTCTATTTATATATGATCTGTATTCTATTTCTATTTAAATACAGTATTGTATTTCAAAAGCACTAAATATCTGTTTATTGCAACAGAAGATGATAAATATTCCTGATGTACCGGTGTGAGTGACTGAGCAGTTTTAAGTTTTAAATTAAATAATAATGAATAAAATAAAAAAAGAAGAAAAGTTTCACAAAGATATGAATTGGACCAGATGAAAGAGCAAACATTAGTCTTGTCAACAAATTATACATGAAAACAGCTTTAAAAATAAAATAAAATAAAAACAAAAACCAGTCATAAGGGTCAATTTTTTGGTTGAATTTATAAAAATTATCTCTGTTCAAAAGATTACATACTCTTGATTCTTATTACTGTGTTATTAACTGAATAATCCACAACTGTGGTTTTTTTTTTTTAGCCTAAACAATTTATTTTGAGGGTAACCTTGGTTTTACTGTAACCCTCTGGTGCATGCATAAGTGTAATAAGTGTAATCTTTTTTTTTTTTTTTTTTTAAATAACTTACACTGCTGGGTCAGTAAATTAAGTTATTGACCAATTTATTATTTACTGTTTGACCAAGTCCGCATTTATTTGATCAAAAATACAGTAAAACAGTAACATTGTGAAATATTACAATATAAATCAACTCTTTTCTATTTGAATCTATTTTAACATATAATTTATTTCTGTGATGCAAAGCTGAATTTTCAGAATCATTACAGTTGTGCAGCTTCTTTTTTTTGTGGCAACCATAATACACTTTTTCAGGATTCCTGGAAGATTAGAAAGTTAAAAATAACTTCTTTAAAATAGTATTTATTTATTTTTTGTAATATTATAGAAGTCAAAACTGTCACTTTTGACACTGTCCTGACAGTATTGTATTTCAAGAGCATTTGTTTATTGCAACAGAAGATGATAAACATTCCTGATGTACCAGTGTGAGTGACTGAGCAGTTTTAAGTTTTAAATTAAATAATAATAATGAATAAAATAAAAAAAGAAGAAAAGTTTTACAAAGATATGAATTGGACCAGATGAAAGAGCAAACATTAGTCTTGTAGACAAATTATACATGAAAAAAGCTTTAAAAACAAAAAAATAAATAAATAAATAAATAAAAACAAAAATCTGTCATAAGGGTCAATTTTTGAAATTGAGATTTATACGTCGCCTTGATTGATGTGGTTTGTTAGGACAGGAGAATATTTGGCCGAGATACAACTATTTGAAAATCTGGAATCTGAGGGTGCAAAAAAGTCAAAATAATGAGAAAATCGCTTTTAAAGTTGTCCAAATGAAGTTCTTAGCAATGCATGTTATTAATTAAAAATTATGTTTTGTCATATTTACGGTAGGACATGATCATTTTGGCCCATACAATGTATTTCTGGCTATTGCTACAAATACCTGTGCTACATAAAATAAAACATAAAAATAAATTAATAAAAAGTAAAATAAAATAATTTTAGAAATGGATGAATTGTTTTTTGACCATTTTGATGACTTCACTATTATTCTGAAATGGGGGAAATCATACTAAATAGAGTATAATTGGTGAGAACAAACAAGACTATCTGTCTACAAATGTAAATGTTCTAAGGACTGTTTTTTTTTTTTTTTTTTTCCTGTGCCTTTCAAGTAAATCTTCAGTCAGCAGATTGGGAAGGATGAGAACAAAATGACAGAATAAAAGGAAATAAATTCCTTTGGATGATTGATTTAAATGAGCACTGCCAGTTTATGTCAGACGGCCCTCCCTTTCTTTATCTCTGCATCCCTGGAGTGTTGACACTAGTCCAAATACAAGTTGACCCTTTGTTCTTGAGAGGGTTGAGAGAGAGACGCTGTCATCCACACCCATGGACACCCACCATGCCATGCTGGGTCTTCCAGGGACATGAGAAAGGAGACACTTTGATATCCGTCTATTCTAGTGGCCATCCTGTCTTAACGATCTAAGCTGATGTTTTATCTGTGTCCGTCCGCACGGCGATGCGCATACGCACTGTACGCCAGCTGTCTAGCGCGGACAATACGTGAGGATATATGGTTCCTCCGTCCAATCACGAAGCTTGCCTGACATCACAGGCGCAGCCTACGCACATGAAAAATGCCATCAACATGCCTGGACGATGCCCATGCTCACACGTGTGTCCCGCCCAAAGTGCCCCAATTACAGGAAATCACAGGAAGTTCATTAGCGTTATCGGTAAAGAGGGAGGCGCCGAACCCCAGCACAGTCACGTACGGCGGAGGCCCTGGGGTGAAATGCCCTCAGAGGAGAAAACGTACGCTTTACCGGTTTAACATACACTAGTCAGCACGTACACAACAGAATCAGTGGAAACGTGAGCGCTTTCACATGTCAATGCCAGTTTACTTGCAGCCAATCTGGCAACCAATCACAGTGCAGCAAGCTTCATTTAAATAATCTGGAAGTAAATAACATGGATGCTTGTTTACAATGAGGTCATTTTTGTGAAGATGGTGATTTAAAATAAAGCAATAAGTCAGGTGGTTCAGTAAAGTGAGAACTGCTAAAAACACCTTGAGACAATTGCTTTATATCAAATAAAAAAAAAAACAAAAAAAAAAACACACATTTATTCTTTTCCTTTTTTTTTTCTTTTACAATAAATGAAATAATTGTCATGAATAACAGTGGAATGTCATTACTATAAAACCACTATTAGACAAAAATAAAAAAAATAATTCATGTGATCAATAGCCTCATTCCACCTGATCACCATATAGTAATCAAATTAAAATGTTGTGTAATTTAAAAAAGTTGATTAAAGATCCCATTAAATTAAAAAATGTGTATAGTATGTATATAAACACATACATACTATATATTTACAGCTGAGCTCAAAAGTTTACATACACCTTGCAGAATCTGCTAAATGTTTATTATTTTACTAAAATAAGAGGGATCATACAAAATGCATGTTATTTTTTTATTAAGTACTGACCTGAATAAGGTATTTCACATAAAATACTGTGTTGTTACCTGAATGATCCACAGCTGTCTTTATTTTTTTTGTTTGTCTAGTGATAGTTGTTCATGAGTCCCTTGTTTGTGCTGAACAGTTAAACCACCCACTGTTTTTCAGAAAAATCATTCTGTATTTGAATTCTTTCCAACAATTACTGTATGATTTTGAGATCCATCTTTTCACAATGAGGACAACTGAGAGACTCATATGCAACTATTACAGAAGGTTCAAATGCTCACTGAAGCAGGTGAAAACTTTTAGAATTTGAAGATCATGGTAAATTTAACCTATTTTGTTTTCTGGGAAACATGTAAGTACCTTCTGTATCCTCTCAAGGGCAGTACTAAATTAAAAAAAAAAAAAAAAAAAAAAAAAAAAAGATATTTAGGCAAATAAGAAAAATGTACATATCGTCATTCACTTCAAAAGTTTACACCCCTGGCTCTTAATGCATCGTTTTTCATTCTGGAGCATCAGTGAGCATCTGAACCTTCTGTAATAGTTGCGTATGAGTCTCTCAGTTGTCCTCAGTGTCAAAAGATGCATCTGAAAATCATGCAGTCATTGTCGGAAAGGGTTCAAATGTGCAAAAAATGCTGAAAAACCATAGAATTTGTGGGACCTGAAGGATTTTTCTGAAGAACAGCAGGCAGTTTAACTGTTCAGGACAAACAAGGCACTCATGAACAACTATCACAAAAAAAAAAAAAACCCAGCTGTGCATCATTCATGTAACAACACAGCATTAAGAAAAAAGCGTATGTAAACTTCTGAACTGGGTCATTTTTATAAATTCAACTATTTTTTTCTCTTGTTAACTATGTTAACGTCTTTTATGTGAAATATCTTACTCAGGTCAGTACTAAATAAAAATAACATGCATTTTGTATGATCCTTCTTTTTTTTGGTAAAATAATTACCATTTTGCAGGTTATGCAAGGTGTATGTAAACTTTTGACTTCAACTGTATATAGTAGGCCCACTTCCTACCATGAACTAGTTGCTTTTTAAAATGCATGTAGCATACTGTTTATTAGTACTTATAGAGCACATATTAATGCTTTATTCTGCATGACCATATATTTTGATCCTGTAATGCTATACCTAAACATAACAACTACCCTAACTGTTAATAAGAGGCACATTAGGAGTTTGAGATAAAAGTTCATAGTTTGTTAACAGTGAGAACTAGTCCCCAAACTAAAGTGTGACCATAAGAAATATTTATTTATAAAGAAAGCTTTATAGATCTTGGAAAGGTCAATGAATCACACACAATAATTGCACATCCACCTGTGGATCAGTCCTAAAGACAATAATAGTTTACAGCCAGTTAGCAATAAAGATCTCAGTTACAATAACTGACATTAAACAGACCTTTCTACTGACTCCTGATAACCTGTGTGAACATGCTATAGTCCTGCTGCAGGACTACAGATGAGACCAGCAATAAACTGCAATGCCCGTAATGTAAGAGGCCTAAGACAGTGCTACAGGGAGACAGGAAGGACAGCGGATCAGCTGACAGCAAAAACTGGCAAATCTGGTAGACACACAGAGATCCTCACTGCTTTTGATACTGAGCCCCGCACTGTTCGTTATTTTATTTCTGTTTGTTAAATATTCAAACAATTGAATGTGAGAGAACTTAAAGAAAAATAAAAATAAACATAGATTGTGGTTACTGTTATTATTATTAACTTTAGTATCTTAGTAAATCCTTTGAGACATTGTTGAAATCTCTTCTAAAACTCCAGAGGACACACAATTGTGACTGATCTTGTTTCCTTCAGGGACAATGTAGCAATTTAAAGGAATTGTTCACCCAAACATTAAAATTTGCTGAAACCTCCGAGAGTTGTTTCTTCATCTGAACAGATTTGCAGAAATTTAGCATTACATCACTTGCTCATCAATGGATCCTCTGCAGTGAATGGGTGCCGTCAGAATGAGAGTTCAAACAGCTGATAAAAACAACTTCAAACTTCAAGTCCCAGCTGTTTGGACTTTAAATTTCAAATCTGTTCTGATGAAAAAACAAACTCATCTACATTTTGTTTGGCCTTAAGGTGAGTAAATTTTCAGCAAATTGTCAAACTATTTTTTAAAGGAAAGTCAAGAAACCTCACACAGAAAAACACTGGTAAGTCAAAAGGATGATTGAACTGTTTTTGTTTTATATACATTAAACTTCATATAAACATAAAGTGTTCATATACATGGTTTTTGGTTACATATTTATGTATATATATGTATTTATGTATATATATTTATGTGGATATACTGAAATATTTCTAATGCAAAACCATGAAGAAATAGATGCAAGTTTACTCTGATTAGATGAAAACAAAAAAGACAAATAATATTTCACTTTGGAAAAACATTATATTTTCAAATGATATTTCACTGCGATAAGCAATCCTTCATTATTTCATGACACAAAAAAATGAATTACATATTACTGCGTCTGAGCTTGCAACTTCCCTCAATGCTGGATGTTGCATCCTCACTGTTATGTAAAAACCCAAAACTACTCCAAGTGTTTTAACATCTTATCTTGTGAAATTCCAACACAGCTTCAGGACAGCAGAGGACGTTGCTGCAATAAACTTCAATCAACACGTTCCATCTATGATTGTTTATTTTGATGTACACCGAGATGTCATGACAAGAGATTCAGTCATTCCTTATCCCACGGGAATCTGATGTTGCTTCCTTTCATTTCCTCTTGAATTACAGCTGTGAACTTGGCATCAAGCTCAGGGCTGAAGTGATTCTTCCAGTCTCCGGCAACACCTTTAAATGAGCAGAGATTCAGGAACAAATATCATCATAATGTTCATGTTTTCAATGCTTTTAAATAGCAGCTCTCAGCTGATGCTTTAAAACCAGGGTACCTTTTCTGAGGAAGGGTGACTTCTTGTCGTCCATAATACCTTCTGGCACCATGGAGTAGTTTGACATTTTGTTTGTTTTCATATTTTTGAAAGTGCAATGATTGACCACACGATCCAGAGCCTCTGCGCTGAGCTCCCGACCAAGAAATTTTAAAATCCGGCTCAGAGCGTCATGGAGGTCCTACAATTGCAAGAACCTTCATTTTATTGCACTGGATATTTGGTGCCACGTGTTTGTTTCTGAAATCTGAATGAGCAGCATCGTTTTACCTTACCTGAAGCATTTCTTCATAGGTGATGTACATAATTCTGTCACCGAGCTCAGGGTTTCGCCAACATTTCACATGGTCGGTCCACTTTCCGAACAAAACTGTGCAAGCAATAGCAATTTGATCATTTCAATATTTATATTAACACTCTCCATCTACACATATCACGTTTGATTCATGTTTATTGTTAAATACAAAATAATCTTTTAAAGCAGATAAATGGGTGTTTTTATGGGCATGATGTAAAGTGGACCTTAATACGACAGAAATATCAATATAACACCAAGGCTCAAAAAGTAGCTATTTAGCATTTTTACTTGTTGCATGAATACTACACAATTTAAATTTAAAATTCAAATTCCAATGTCTCACCTTTTCCTGACAGGTATTTGTCAGTGAATTCTTCAAATGTTCCAGGGTCTTCAAGGAAACTGGCCATTTGATGAAAGTGGAAAGAGGAGACAAAAGCATCTTTAGGATTCCGAGTGACGTAGATTACCTGGAGATGAAAAACAATAAATAAAGATTAGACACTATTTTGCTTTATTGGAAAAAGAGACTAATCCTGACATTTTAAGTTCAGTCAACTCAAAAAGGTTTAGTTATCTTGAAATGCTGTATTAAGTTGTATTAAGTGACAACTTAGATATTTGAGTTCATTCAACTTAAAGTTTTAAGGCAGCTGGGTAACAAGTCCAGCTTTTAAGGTTAACAAACCAATTTTTTTTTAAGTTGTCACTTAGTACAACTTAACATTTCAAGTTGACTAAACTTTTTTGAGTTGACTTAAATTTTTAGGGCAGCCGGGTAACAAATTGTTTTAAGTTGACTCAACAAATTGAGTTTTTTTGTTGTTGTTTTTTTACAGTGTGGAAGGCATTGCTGTAGTGGAAAGAGCTAGAGGAGAAACTGTAAGAAGACATGGAGGAAAGAGAGGAAAGGAAGAGGCCTGTGGAGATTGTGATGAAGATTGCGCAGCATATACGCATATCTAGCTTACCTGAACATAGTTTCTACACTCGAAAAGCGACTGAAAACTCACACACTGTGTGACCTTCTTACTGTCCAGCTGAACTCTCCTGACATCATGCACTTTAATCCCAGCAACGCCATTAAGATTTGAAATGCAGAGAGTTTACGTTCCCGCAGCGCTTCCTTATTGACACAGAGGACTCTGAAGATGAGAGCTCTTAGGACGTCTGAGCATTTACTTACCAGAAAAGACATTTTAGCAGACCCTACTGTACTAATTTTAGGCCATTTTTAGGCCAATTTTAGGTTTTGTTGTTTTGTTTGATATTCTTTGTACTGTGTTGATTTGCCCACCTAAAAAGATTTTTGGTGAAATAGACGAGGATGAAAGAGGAAAGGAGGAGATGACAGGATTGTGCTGAATTCATATGAACTTCTGATTTTATAATAAATATATTCATATATGAAGCAGTGAAGTAATTAATCTGGGTTTTTCTGAATAAGTAAAACATTAACTACACAGACTATGTTGGTATGACAGTTCTGCTGTTTTTTGTACCTTGGCCTTTGATTTGAAAAAGGAGGGTGGCATCAAATTATATTGCATGTGGGAGACGATGGCTCGTGGTGAAGGGAGCCTATCGAGGACCACTGGAGCTCGTGTTTCCTCCAGCCATGGAGCCCTGTCCCAACTAGGGACGTTTTCCACTGCCTTCAAGTCTCCTCCATTCAGGAGCAGAGGAAGAATTTCCTGCATCCATGTGGTACCTAAAAAACACAGGCAGAGATCATTGAGGATACGCTGGTCATCTTTATGCATGTAAAAAAGCACAGAATTTCACATTTGCATATGAATTACAATATATAGAATAATGAACACATCATTATGCAGAATGCATTAGCCTGGGACAAAACAGAGTGATTTGCTGAATGAATGAGAGGAGAAACTGTATGCATTGAAAAAGAATCTTACCGGATTTTGGGTAAGTGACAGCAAAGACATCGTCATCTTTGACTTGGAAGTTCTCAAGGTATTTGAGACTTTCCTCTGAATGAGTTGCCTTAGGCAGTAGGAGACCATGGTAAACCAGATACAAATCACTGCCTGCCATTCTCTGCTGACCAAACTTTGAAAAACAAGGAAGCTTTGTTCACCGTGTTCTGTGTGAATTCACTTTTATTTGGAAGGGAGGAGAGAGAGAGGAGTAAAAGAGAGTGAGAGTGACGTTTGATGGTGAAAGCATTCATTAACCCAACAGGAAGCCTTACAGTGCTGCTTGAAAGTTTGTAAACCCTCAAGAATTTTCTGTATTTCTATATATCAGATTTTTACAAGTCCTAAAAGTAGACAAAGAGAAACCAAATTAAAATAGGCGAGACAAAAATATTTTCTTTGTCATTTATTTATTGAGAAAAATGATCCAGTGTTACATATCTGCGAGTGGCAAAAGTATGCAAATCTTTGATGATCACTCCAGTACAACCGCTTATAGGAATTTTAGCCTATTCCTTAGTACAAAACCACTTCAACTTTGTGATGTTGGTGGGTTTCCTCCTATGAACTGCTTGCTTCAGGTCCTTCCATTACATTTCAATTGGATTAAGGTCCTTACTTTGACTTGGCTTTTCTAAATCATTAACTTTGTTCTTCTTCTACCATTCTTTGGTAAAACCGCTTGGTGCTTGGGGTCATTGACCTTCTGCATGACCCACTTTCTCTTAAAACTCAGTTCTTGTTCTGACTTTTCCTTTAGAATTTGCTGGTATAATTCAGACAATGATACTACCACCACCATGTTTCACAGATAGGACAAGGTTCTTATGCTGGAATGCAAAGTTTTCCTCTCTCCAAACAAAACGCTCTTCATTTAAACCAAAAATGTCTATTTTGGTCTCATCTGTCCACAAAACATTTCTCCAATAGCCCTCTGATTTGGCAATGTGACCTTTAGCAACTGCAGATGGGCAGCAATGTTCTTTTTGGAAAAGAAGTGGCTTTCTCCTTGCAACTCTGCCATGCACACCATGGTTGTTGTACCGTTAGCCAATGTGAAAAAGGCCTTTGGTTGCTTATAAGTGAACATTACACGTCTTGCAAAACATTCCAAAAACATAATCGAACTTTGATAGATCCCTGCTCTCTAAATCAAACGGGGCAGGCAATGACACCTGATAGTCATCTCACTGACTGAAAACACCTCTAATAGACTCTAATTTCACCTTCAAATTGACAACTAATCCTTGAGATTCACATACTTTTGCCACTCACAGATATGTAACATTGGATCATTTTTTCTGAGTGAATAAATGACAAAGAACTATATTATATTTGTGTGAAAATATAATTATCTTCTTAAGTCTTGGGTATGCAGAAATATGGAAAATTCTAATGGGTTCACAAACTTTCAACCAGCCTTTTATGTCTGCTGCTGACATTCATAAGAGAGTCTGGTGAAAAGGACACTTGGGTCTAGGTCCGCTTACAATTAAAGTTTAGTTTTTTTTTTTTTAAACAGAAAAAGGTCAGAATAAAGTCAGTAAAAGAATCTGAAAATAGTTTAAAGCAAGAAAGGATGAGTTTGAAATGTTGAACATATACAGAATGTAACAAGTTCAGAGTATGAAAGATGAAAATAATGTTTAAAAGATTCTGTAATTTGAAAGAAAAAAACAGGTTGTAACAAGAAAACAAAAGCATGTAAGAAATGATTGAAAAATATGAAAAATGTTGACTTTTGAACGACTTTGATGTATAGAACAATGAAAATGATTATTTGCATGTCTCTGTTAACTAGTTGCTTATTAAAATGCATCTTCCCTTTACCACAAGCCATCGTCTCCCACATGCATTAATAGCACATTGGCTGTTTATTAGTACTTGCAAAGCACATATTAATGCCTTATTTTGCATGTTCATATTTTTGATCCTTTCAACAAATAAAACAAGCGTTTACAGATCTAAAGACATTTCTCAAGCTTGTGTAAAGAATCCTAAACAATTATTGCACATCCACCTGTGGAACAGTCGCAAAGACAATAACAATTTACAGGCAGTTGGCAATGAAGGTCTCAGTTACAATAACTGACATTAAAGAGACCTTTCTACTGATATATGTATATGTGGTAAATCTTTTCCTACACGGAAAATGTAGCATTTTAAAATAATCGTTCACCCAAACATTACTTTACTCGCTCTTAGGCCAACCAAGATTTGTTTCTTCATCAGAACAGATTTGTATAAATTCATCATTACATCACTTGCTCACCAGTGCATCCACTGAATGGGTGCCGTCAGATTGAGAGTCCAAACAGCTGATAAAAACAGTTGAACACAACTTCAAACCATTGCTTCTGGCTAAAATACGAGTCCTCTTGCCATAATTTTGCTTTCTCCAGTGGATTGTTGTGATTTCAAATCTGTTCTGATGAAAAAACAAACTCATCTATATCTTGTTTGGTCTTAAGGTGAGTAAATCTTCAGGAAACTGTTAAACTATTCTTTTAAGGAAAGTCAAGAAACCTCACACAGAAAAGCACTGGTAAGTCAAAAGGATGATTGTACTGTTTTTGTTTTATATGAATTAAACTTCATATACACAATTCATATACATGGTTTTTGTTACATATTTATATGTAGGTATACTGACATATGATATTTCACTGAAATTATATTTCACAGTGATTCACTGAAGCATTATTTATCAAAAATAAACCTTTTTATTGTAGGGTCACAGAAGAATTAACTGCATATTAATTACACATTACTGAGATTCACTCATTACTCATCCCACGGGAATCTGATGTTACTTCCTTTCATTTCCTCTTGAATTACAGCTGTGAACTTGGCATCAAGCTCAGGGCTGAAGTGATTCTTCCAGTCTCCAGCAACACCTTTAAATAAGCAGAGAGAACAAATTTAATTCGAGAACATAATCTTCATAATGTCCAAGTTTTCAGTGCTCTTTAAAAGCAGCTCTCAGCTAATGTTTTAAAACCAGGTTACCTTTTCTGAGGAAGGGTGACTTCTTGTTGTCCATAAATTCTTGTGGCACCATAGAGAAGTTTGACATTTTGTTTGCCTTCATATTTTTGAAAGTGCAGCGACTGACCACACGATCCAGAGCCTCTGCGCTGAGCTCTCGACCAAGAAATTTTAAAATCCGGCTCAGGGCGTCACGGAGGTCCTACAATTGCAAGAACCTTCATTTTATTGCACTGCATATTTGCTGCTGCATTTTTTTTTGAAATCTGAATGAGCAGCCCCATTTAACTTTACCTGAAGCATTTCTTCATAGGTGATGTACATAATTCTGTCACCGAGCTCAGGGTTTCGCCAACTTTTCACATGGTCAGTCCACTTTCCGAACAAAACTGTGCAAACAATTGCAAACTGATCATTAAAGTGGACCTTTATATGACAGCAAAAGTATTGTCATGTAAATACTGAATACTTAAAAAAATGTATCCAAGCGACTCACCTTTTCCTGACAGGAATTTGTCAGTGAATTCTTCCAGTGTCCCAGGGTCTTCAAGGAAACTGGCCATTTTATGAAAGTGGAAAGATGAGACTAAACCATCTTTGGGATTCCGAGTGACGTAGATTACCTGGAGATGAAAAACGAAGATGATTAGACACTTTGTTTTGCTTTATTGAAAAAAAAAAGACTAGTCTGGACATGCATTTTGGTATGAGAGAACACTAAGAAAATGCAAGGACATTATAATGTTTACCTGTAATGAAATACTGCATTGAGAGTTATACACTAACATTAATGCAGGCAATGTCAATGCCATAACATACACACACACACAGTCATGTGAAAAAGAACGGAGACCCTATTAAATTATATTGTTTTTCATATCAGGACATAATAAAGATAACAGGGAAAAGCCATGGGTGACAAACTAAGGGCACCCTGTGATTTAGTTGCTTGTAGGTCCACTTTTGGCAGCAATAACTTGAAGTAATCATTTTCTATATGACTTTATCAATCTCTCACATCATTCGAAAGGAATTTTGGCCCACTCTTCTTTACAGCATTGCTCCAGTTTATTGAGGTTTGGGGGCATTTGTTCATGCACAGCTCTCGCCACAGCATTTCAGTCAAGATGAGGTCTGGACTTTGACTGACCTTGATTATTTTCTTTTCCGGCCGTCCTGTTGTAAATTTATGGTGTGCTTGGGATCATTGACCTGTTGCGTGACCCAGTCTCCAAATATGCTGTTGTTATTAGCTTATAATAGACTGTAGAACTACTACTTTAAAAATTACGGTAAAAATATGGCATCTTGTAGCCAAAAATAGACTGTACACAAATACCTTTTTTTTAAAAAAAAAAAAAAAAACACTGATAAACTAGTAATTTCTTTACTAGCAGTATGTAAAAAGTGAAACTAACTATACAGACTTTATTGGCATGACAGCTCTGCTGTTTTCTGTACCTTGGCCTTTGATTTGAAAAAGGAGGGAGGCATCAAATGATAATGCATGTGGGAAACGATGGCTCGCGGTGAAGGGGCTTTGTCGAGGACCAATGCAGCTCGTATTTCTTCCAGCCATGGAACCCTGTCCCAGTTAGGGATGGTTTCCAGGGATGTCAGGTCGCCCCCATTCAGGAGTGGAGGAAGAATTTCTTGCATCCATGTAGTACCTGAAAAACACAGGCAGTGATCAATGAGGATACACTGAACATCTTCATGCATGTAAAGAAACACAGAATTTTACATTTGTGTTTGAATTACAATGCATAGAATAATAAACACATCATTATGCAGAATGCATTAGCCTGTAAAGTTCAATATTAAAATGTTAATGCATAGTAGAGTATATAATAAATTAGTTGATGGATATTCTATAAAACAAAATAGCAATTTGCAGTATGAGGAAAATCAAAAGGCACACGCCTAGATTACATTCATGACTGAGTCATATAATAGTTTTGCATTGTTTAACTGCTGCACAATTTGTTTTGCATGCTGTACAACTTATAAATGTGCATAAGAAAAGAAAAGGTAACACCTTTTGCAAAGATTAAAGCTCTGTGAGTTAAATGTTATGCAGTAAGTCATCCTGTGTTGCTGAATGCATGAAAGGAGAAATAAACTGCATGCACTGAAAACAAATAATGATCTTACCGGATTTTGGATAGGTAACAGCAAAGACATCGTCATCTTTGACTTGGAAATTCTCGAGGTATCTGAGACTTTCCTCTGAGTGCGATGCTTTAGGCAGCATGAAACCATGGTAATCCAGATAAAAATCGCTGTTCGCCATTCTCTGCTGACCGGACGTGGAAAAACAAGGAAGTTTTATTCACTGAGTTCTGTGTGAGTGAAAGAGAGGGGGAGTGGCGTTTGACGGGAGTACTGAATCTAAATGACATTCACAGGAGAGTTTAGGGAAAAAGTTACTTGGGTCCATGCAGGGCATATAGGGCGTTTTCCCGGTGGGCCGACGCATTTTGGGGCCGATACCTTGTCCCATTATGCAGGGACAGCGGCGCATTGGTTTGTCTTCTGTATTGACAGCGCCATAAATGCGCAATAGAGGAGGGAATGATGAAATATCTTGCTCCGCCTATATAAATATTGCTGTCTATAAACAGGGCGTTAACAGAGGGCAAAGACGGGACAAAGACAGACACAAAGAGGACTGAACAGACGCGTCTGCAGACTGTAACGTTACAGGCAAAGCAAGTTCATTGAAACGCTATATTTGCAGCTGTTTTATAAACGCGACTTCTGAGCGAATTTGCATTTTTAGCATAATTTCACAAAGCTAAAACCAGTCGTTAAATCTTGCAATTGTACAGTATAATTTAAATAAAAATAACTGTTCATGCTACATGTATGCAGCATCTTTGAACTGTGATGCAGTGGTTGCGTCTAATTTCAAATGGCTACAGAATGTTTTTTTGGTATTCCCCACCATATGGACAGGCACGTGAACAGGCAGGACTCAAATCATGCAGAGTACATGCACTTTTTCCCTTACATCTCCCTTTTTTTGGTGCAGTGTTTTTTTCTCCAATGAATCAATGCCTATTGGTCACCCTTTACGTTTGTCTGCATGTTTTACGAATATTTAGCCAGTGACAGGTATTAAAATCACAGACCGTAAAAAAATATGGACGTAGTGTCCGTGACGTCACCTGTAGGTTTCTGAAGAGCATTTTTGAAGCTCTTAGTGGGCGGGAGTCGGCCGTCGCCATCTTGGAATCGCGTCAATGCACGTCACTCCCGGATAATCGAAAATGGGCAAAGAGGCGGGACGTGGGTGGAGCTGGTTGCTGAAACCACACCCGCCTAGCGCGACGGTGGTGACAGCAGCGGCAATCCACCTGTCACTCAAGTGGCCACGCCCTAAATTATGCAGAACTTTAATGCTTAATATAAAATAAACGGATGAGTTATAAAAAAAACAAAAAAAAAAACACCCTCCTCACAGTTGTCATGAAGGGAAAAAATACCTATATAGACCAAAACCACTTTTTGTACCAGGCTGTAAACATATTTTCTGCTGTAAAGTTGGGCATTTTAACATGGGAGGTCTATGGGATTGACTCCCTTTTGCAGCCAGTCTCTAGCGGCCAGCCGATGAATTGCAGTTTTAGTCACTTCCGTGTTGGCTTCAAGAGGGAGACCGGAGGTTGCCACTTGATTAAAACGCGCTTGTGACTCAATCTTGTTGGATCCGCTCAAACTGTCAATCAAACCTCATAACTCCACCCACTCTATCTTGATGGAATGAACAAAGCTCCACAGCAACTGAGCTGAACCAAGTCTTGCAAGGGGTAAATAAAGATCTTGTTGTTTGAATAAGTATAGCGTTTTCTTTACGCAAGAAACACTACGTCTATTAAGGCTCATATTTTATGTATTTGAGGTCTGAGACGTGTCTGAGCCCTTTTTCAGTTTCAGCACATGCCCCTCAAAAGGTCTGTGCACGGCTCTGGTTAGGGGTTCCAAATGTGTGTGTGTATTTTGAACTACAATGTATACGCCGATCAGGCACAACATTATTATCACCTTCCAAATATTGTGTTGGTCCCTCTTTTGCTGCCAAAACAGCAAAACAACATGGACTTCCATAATGTAATAGACATATATTAAAATTATTGTGTAAACAGTAAAACAATATAAACGCAAAAAAGCGTTTTAAGTTCAGAAATGTTTTCAGTCCCCCCTCCCTTGCCTCACAGTGGTTTGGTCCACTGCCTGCTTTCCCCCTTTACCGATACACACACGAGGAGTCCAGCGGGAGAGAGTGAAGTTAACTTGGGCTGTCAATGCTATTTTATTCACTTTAAACATCGGGTGAAGTGATTCTTTCTTTTTAATACAGATGATGCTGGATCATTAATAAATAAATAGTCATGGCAAAAAATTATGATATCCGATGTATTTTTCTATGAGGGACTATAAGGTTACCAAGCTTAGCTTGTTTAATACCGTAGCTTGTCACCCACTACAACTAACATGGCAATAAGCCTGTGTGTGAACTGATATGAAGCTAATATTGCAGACCTACCCATATGTTGGGTTTTGCTCAATATGATGTTAATTGGCAGATCAGTGGGCTTGCTGCGGTTGACTAAATCTAAATATATCTAAATATGAGACGTCCTCAGTCTCAGACGAAACCTAAAATACTACGTGGAGGATGCAAAATAATTCAATAATTATAATATGGCCGTGGTGTGAACCTATGAAGCCAACTCATATTTAAACACGGTCTCTATGCTAAGTACACATGCTGTGTACACATATATATCTTTACAAGTACAATTTTGGCTGTATTATTTGTGTCCCCTTAAAAAACTGCTCTTGAGAACTGGTCTGCGGCTATGCAGCCCCATAAGCAAACTGCGATGCACTGTGTATTTTGACCATTTTACATCAGAACCAGCATTAACTTCTTATGCAGTTTAAAATACAGTTGCTTGTCTGTTGGATTGGACCAAACAGGCCAGCCTTCGCTCCTCACTTTCATCACCTACGACTCTGACAAGAGGACAAAATGTTCACTTGCTGCCTTATATATCCAACCCACCTACAGGTGCCGTGATGAAGAGATAATCGGTGTTATTCACTTCACCTGTCACCTGTCATAATGTTATGCCTGATCGGTGTATATGGGTTCTGCACCGATTCTGATCGTAGTGGCGGGCTGTTTGGACCAAAAAATGCCAGGGCTGAGAGAGGGAAAAAGTGCAAAAGGTCAGAATGAAGTCAATGAAAGAATATGAGAAACAAATTGTTTAGAAAGGAGTTTGAAAGATTGAAAATACAGAATGTTCTTCGAAGTACAACTTCAAAGAAAAAGTTAAAAAGATTGAAAACATCTGAAAGAAAGAACAGGAAAATTGGAGGAAACGCCCATTCACAAACATATCACAACTTTTTAGAAACAGAGATACTTAGAAATGGACTGATATTAACTTCGCTCTCTTAGGCAACAATGTTAAATGTTGAATGACTGCATGACTTATAATAATAATAATAATAGGGTAAGCTTACCAATCTCTGTTAATTCACTTGAACATTGCTGTCCTCATTTTAAAGCACGGTTTTTCTTTTCCCCTTCGTTTTTTTTTTTTTTTTACTGTTCTGCACCCCAGAATGTTTCTCTCCTCTTTTAATTTTGGTCATGTGACTGTCTGTAACAGCAATGTGTTGAAGGGTGAGCTGTTGATTTGTACTCAGTAAATAAAACACACATTTTTGAACTCATTAAAATGCTAAACAACCATTAAATAAAAATGTTTAATTACATTATTTATAACAGCCAAGCTTTTGATTACTTGCTTGGCTCTTTATTCAATTCTTTTCACCAATTTTGCTCAGTGTGCTTATGGAGAGAGAAAACCGTGCTTTATTTAAAATGTTGAATCTGCAAAGCTGGTTTGTTGACTTGACAATTGTTATCATTGCAGCTAAGCTAGCTCGAGATAGTTGATAAGAAGGGGTTAACAAGTTTAAGTTATCACCGTAATCTTTCTGTGAAGGCAAAATGAAGAGAATGCACACGTTATCAACTTGCTGATAACTTCAGGTAGGGTAGAGTGGGGGAAAGCATCCCAAATATTTGTTTAAACTATGGGCTATGTTGACAAGAGTGATGTCGAAGCATTCACCATGAAGCTACCTACACTCTTAAAAATAAAGGTGCTTTACAACGCCATAGGAGAACCTTGTTTGTTTAAAGTATCTTTAACATCTGAAGAAACTTTGTTTCACAAAACTTCTTTGTGGCGAAAGAAGGTTCTTCTGATGATAAAAAGGTAACAAAAGAGATGGTTCTATAAAGAACCTTTGACTGAATGGTTCTTTGTGGAACCAAAGATGGTTCTTCTATGGAATCGCTGTGAAGAACCTTTTAAAGCACCTTTATTTTTAAGAGTGTAAGAAAAATTGGAAGTAAAATAATCTAATTTTTAGCAGTAAGAAACAAAGTGTTTTAAAGATTATTGTTTTTTAGAACATCAGTTATATATGATATGAGAATAGTAAGGCATGTAGATAGGGAGTACGTCTTATTTAAGAAAAATACAATTATATTTTCAGATTTTTATCCAGATTATATATGTCTATATATATATATATATATATATATATATATATATGTATATATTTACAAACCTAGTTTGTGGGGTAAAACGCTCCCAGGGCGCATGGCTTAATTACTGAAGTTACTGTGTTCTTAACATCAAATGTATTCTAATTAGTTGGTTAAATATAAATATATGGACTTTATATTTAAAGGGGTCATCGATATGATTCTTTAGGGTCTTAATGAAAAGTCAGTAATACACTTTGGTTAAAAATTCTCAATGGTTGTGTAAAACAACACCCTTTTTACCTTTTTTTTTTACCACCGTCAAAATGAGCTCTGCAAAAATCATCCCATTCTGAGGGATTGTTCCTTTAAATGCAAATGAGCTCTGCTCGCCCCGCCCCTCCCTTCTCTCTGCTGCTCTAAGAACTTGTTTACTTTAGCCGCATTTAGGTAAAAATTACCTCAGGTTACCATCAGGTAGCTATAACTAGCCAGTCAACATTGGCTAACAATATTCAGAATTATTGATTATATTCTTTTTAACTATAAGCTAAAACTGCCTGTACTCTGATTTTGCTGTAAATGTATAAAAGCAAATTGCTTTGTCAGACTGGGGGCATTTTACCACACCTTGGTACAAATTAAATTTTTGCTAAAAAATGAATAACATGCAAACTCTAGACATTTTTCATACTTGGTTTATAATTTGTGTTATTGTCACTAAAACTATGACAACTACTCTGGAGACATCTTGAGCAACTCAGCTTTAGGACAGCAGAGAGCGTTGCTGCAGTAAATTTGACTCAACACAAGGTGAATTAAACAATCACATGTTCCATCTATGACAGTTTATTTTGATGTGCAATCATTCAGTCATTCCTCATCCCACGGGAATCTGATGTTACTTCCTTTCATTTCCTCTTGAATTACAGCTGTGAACTTGGCGTCAAGCTCAGGGCTGAAATGATTCTTCCAGTCTCCGGCAACACCTTTAAATGAGCAGAGAGTTTTCATTCAAAAACAAATATCATCATAATGTCCAAGTTTTCAGTGCTTTTAAATAGCAGCTCTCAGATGATGCTTTGAAACCTGGGTACCTTTTCTGAGGAAGGGTGACTTCTTGTTGTCCATAATATCTTGTGGCACCAGTGAGTAGTTTGACATTTTGTTTGTTTTCATATTTTTAAAAGTGCAATGATTGACCACACGATCCAGAGCCTCTGCGCTGAGCTCCCGACCAAGAAATTTTAAAATCCGGCTCAGGGCGTCATGGAGGTCCTACAATTGCAAAAACCTTCATTTTATTGCATTGGGATATTTGATGCAGCATGTTTTTTTTCTGAAATCTGAGCATTGTTTCACTTTACCTGAACCATTTCTTCATAGGTGATGTACATAATTCTGTCACCGAGCTCAGGTTTTCGCCAACTTTTCACATGGTCAGTCCACTTTCCGAAAAAAACTGTGCAAGCAATCGCAAATTGATTATTTCACTATTTATATTTACACTCTCCATCTACACATATCATGTTTGAGGCATGATTATTGTTATACAGAAATGAATCTGCTTTACTCGTGCTTTTGCAGTTTTTCTCAGTCGCTTTGGTGCATTTCTCAAATCATCCTTAATATTTGCAAAAAAGTATGTGCATTTCTCAAAACAGTTCATGCAAACAGCACCACACAATGGATTACCTGCAAAAGCCTGCAGCTTACACAAAATCTTTAGTTCATTTCTCAAAACTAAGTGTTCATACCAATGAACATATCAGTGCCATCAGAATGAAAAGTCCTTGTGTAATTGTGCAGTCCATTTCAAAACTAGAAATTTACTGTATGTGGGATATTGATTGAGAGTTACACTTTTACTAGTGGTCTGACAAAAAAACAAACAAATAAAAAAGCACATTACAACATCATTTTGATATAGAAAAGAAAAAGAAATATGGACACAAATGCAAAAATACAAAATTAGAAAGGCAAACACAGGAAATGCCCCTTAAGAAGAACTTTTCCATGCAGCACTGTATAAGGAATTTTAGAGAACTGGTTTATCATTGGTTAATCCACATTCTCTTCATTAGTGAAAGTCAAGATTCACCTGAAAAATTCACGCCAAATTTACAACAAGTCTAATAGAAATGTGCAGAAAATATGCTTGACAGTTTATGACAGCTAGATCAACCATTTTGCATTTAATGATTTACACAATGAACTAATGACTAGATTTTTTGAAGGGTAAAACTATTGCATGGAGAACTATATAATACATTTGAGCAACATGACATTAGCAACTGATAATGTAGGAAACCGCAGACAAATGTACATAATCAAATGCATGAATGTACCAAAGCTATTGCAACTTGTTGAAAAGAATAAAAACTGCTTTTATGATGTGCACAAGTGACTAGGTGATGTGGAGGCTGAACAAGTAGTTTTGAGAATTTCATTTCTCATTTGAGAAATGCACCAAATGTTAAAAAAGAACACCAGTGTTCAAAAAGTAGTTATTTAGCATTTTACTTGTCACGTGAATACTCTATACTTAAAACTTGTATTCAAATCTCACCTTTTCCTGACAGGAATTTGTCAGTGAATTCTTCAAATGTTCCAGTGTCTTCAAGAAAACTGGCCATTTGATGAAAGTGGAAAGATGAGACTAAAACATCTTTCGGATTCCGAGTGACGTAGATTACCTGAAGACGAAAACAAGATATAATGATAAGACACTTTGTTTTGCCTAGTCTGGACATGCATTTTGATGCATCTGATTTATATGACACAGTGAGATATGGCTGTATTGGCACAGCTGGGATTCATCTGTAGGTAATCACAGTGTGCCGATATACAGCCATATCGCACTGCTACAAATGTGATATTGCGTTTATACACCAATTCAACGCCACAAGTGTGTAAATACATAACAGGAACATTGAGTTGATTCACTGAAAACTTACTGTATTACTGAATCAAAAGCCCACTGTATTATGCATAGTATTATGAGAGAGGGATAGACTGGGCGAGTGTGATTACCTGCATCTGATCCAGCATTTAGTCTTCAGCTCAATCTCATATTCACAATAAAATATTAGTTTGAATATCCGCTGAGGAAATATCTTTGTCGTAATGTTAAAGGATAAGTTCACTTCCAGAACAAAAAATTACAGATAATTTACTCACCCCTTTGTCATCCAAGATGTTCCTGTCTTTCTTTCCTCAGTCGTAAAGAAATCATGTTTCTTGAGGAAAACATTTCAGGAATTATCTCCATATAGTGATAGTTGACTTCCATGGTCCCCCCAAGTTCCAAAATGCAGTTTAAATTAGGGATGGGTAGATCAACACCTAGTGTCGACACACGTTTCGAGTTTTCGACACAGTGTTTTGAAACCGTGTTCCGAAGCGTTGCTTGAAATGAGGCTGTCACGTGATCTTTGAAAACAAAGCTTCGTTACCTCACTGACACCTCACGCCAGGCTCAAATACAAAGCGTGTCCATTGCGCTGTCCCAAACCCGCTATTCATTTAGTGCAATGTTATAATAATATCGGTCATCATGCATATGTATGTAGTTTTTTTACGTGGTGTGTCATTGTTAAAGTACTACTATTAAAAAACAATGACGTAGTTGAATGTCTTTTGTCTGAATGACAATTAAAACACCTTGATAAAAGGATAAAAGTCCTTCCTCAACCACAAACCTTTTTGCTGCTTGTAAACAACATTCTCAACTGTCAACAGCTCACACTGGTGATATATACAGCTCACATTGGTGTGTGTGTGTATATATACATACACACACACACACACACACACACACACATATATATATATATATATATATATATATATGTAACAAATAATTGCAATTATATTTGTCAGTTTTTCAACAATATGCATGTTTGGGTTATATTGTAAGGAAGACACAAAAATGGTGCAATGAAAAATTACGTTGGTCTAATCTTTTGGCGTATTAAACATTCTATTTAGGAGGTGAAAAGACAATAGTTTGATGCAAGTAAAAATGAAGAACATAAAGCCTTTGTCATTGTATTGTGCAAAATACAATACATTTTGGAAACTTCGCTGCACACACGCGTCACCTTGCTAATGACATATATGCTTATAAAATTCACAAATAAATCTTACAATGACACCCCAATGAACAAAACATCTTAATGACACATTTTGTGTAAGAATTTTTATTGACCACCAGATGGCGGAGTAGAGAACTGTAACAAAAGCTTTGAAGCATCAAAGCAGTTTGTTGTAAAAGCCTCACTGCTTCAAAAGCCTCATTCGGCACATCCCTAGTTTAACTGCAGCTTCAAATGGCTCTAAACGATCCCAGCCAAAAAAAGAAGGGTCTTATCTAGCGAAACGATCGGTCATTTTCAAAGCAAATTGACAATTTATATACTTTTTAACCAGTTTTCAATTATGTCAATGTTCTTGTGGGGTCCCCCTAAAAAAATCATAGATAAACCCCGTCTTGTCCGTGTTATCATTGAGAAAACCCAATTCTAAGATAAAAGCTTATTTTATGATGATCAGTGAAGTAGGTGTACCAAACAATCACTAAGCAACGAAGAATTAAATATCTAGCCAAGGAAATTAATATTTTCAAACAAGTTTAAAGTGATTTTTACCTTTTGTGGGCATTTTTAACCTTTATAAAGCCAAAAGCCATTCTTTTTTCTTAAAGTGTGCATTATCTTTTGTGTCAAATTCTTATATTTAATCAATAAAGTCACTTAGAATAATAAGACATTTTAGGCTGTTATCACACAAATAAAATCATTACCAACAAAATTCCTCTTTCAATATAGAGGAAACACAAACGCTGCATCTGAATTGGCATTTAGATGTATTTACCCACTGTTTAATGTAGGATATGAATGCATTTAACCTGCAGTTACAAATACATGATTTCTTTTTTAATATTTTAATCCTAAACGCTGAATGCTGATATTTACAATTATTTTAAAAAATGAAAAGGTACTTTAAATGTGGAATTACAACCGCCAGTAGGTGTCAGTAAGTCACAGTTAATAAGTGAGTCATTGCGATTGAACCGAATCATTTAAACGGTTGATTCATTCAGGAACGAAACACCGTCATGTTTAGAGACGCAAAACAGTGCAGTGGCTGTGTTTGGAATGATTTTTGTTGGCGAAATAGAGCAAAAATATGCAATATGGTGTCTAAAACGGAAGTCACTTAACATTAACTTATAGTTTATTGAACTGTTGTACAAAATCAATATCACATTTATGATTTTTCCCAAAAAAAAAAAGGCACGCTTCGTGTGATATTGATTAACTATATGAAATGATGTAAATATACATTTTCTGTCCCCATATCCTGAATTTTGGGAAAATACATTTTATTAGACTGAATCATGCAGTGAAAGAACTCACTAAATGAGCACAGTCAGTCTAGCTAGTATTTAAGCACTCATAACTCCTCTTATAATCAGTGAAGCTGTCCATACTCTGTATGATAAATGAATCTTTTACTTACATAGTTCGTACACCTGCACTTTGTTGCTGAGGGAATTCGCGAGTTCAACCTGAACAAAACTCCAGCAATGACTAGTCTGAACGCCTCTGATTGGCCAGTGCATTCTAAACTCAACAGAGTCGTGTGTGATTGGTTATAATGCGCAACGCTGTAAAAATGCGTAAATGTAAAATATGATTTAACGTGAGCAGGTCTAAATTTAATACAGCAATCGAATCTTTTCATTAAATTTTCACTAGTTTTATGTTTTAAGCATTATGTGAAAACCGATCGTTTAAGACCCTTCTTTCTCTGCTAGGATCGTTTAGAGCCAGTTCAAGCTGCATTTAAACTGCATTTTGGAAGTTCAAACTTGGAGGCACCATTAAAGTCCACTATATGGAGATAATTCCTGAAATGTTTTCCTCAAGAAACATAAGTTTTTATCGACTGAAGAAAGAAAGACATGAACATCTTGGATGACAAGGGAGTGAGGAAATTATCTGTAAATTTTGTTCTGTAAGTGAACTACTCCTTTAATATCCTTTCATCTGTTAAGGGTGATTTCCATGGGTAACACTGGCTCAGTGCATTTGCTTGCTGAGTCTTACAAGGTGTTATTAAAGGTTAAAATAATTTTATAACCTAGTTTTAACTCTGTCTCTTGTCGCCATCTAATGGCGAAACAATGTAACTAATCACAATCACAAACACTGTTTCTCAATATTATTAAAGGTGTCATCGGATGCCCATTTTCCACAAGTTGATATGATTCTTTAGAGTCTCTCATGAGAGTCTAAAAATTCTCAATGGTTGTGTAAAAAAACCACCCTTTTTAGCTTGCCAAAATGAGCTCTGCAAAAATCATCTCATTCTGAGGGATTGTTCCTTTAAATGCAAATGAGCTCTGCTCACCCCAACCCTCTCTTCTCTCTGTGGAGTGACGAGCCTGTTTACTTTAGCCGCGTTTAGCCGCTAAACTTGCTAACTAACATGTTATTAGGAAAGCCAAAAGCAAAGATAAAAAAAAAACAACCTTATACTCACTTCTGCTGTAAGTGAAGCTGGATCACAAATGATTCGCACAAACATAGACGGATTTATGTAGATCGGGAGCCGCATTCCCTTCACAAACAAACTAATCCACTGCATCTTCAGCAGCTCAGATGTTGGGAGTAAATGACGACCACTATGTTCATTATTACATCCAGCAACACAACACCTCGATGGCTCTATCGGAGATAATCTTGTCTAACTTACATCCCTGCTCTGGCATTGAAACAATGGAGGTCAGACTGTTACAGCTGATCTGAGGTAAGACGCTCATGTCAATCAACTATCATGGGAGCGGCCTCACACCCACAGACATCTGAGAATGGCTCGATTTGAAAAGGGGATATTATTTTTACAGATTAATTAAAAACCATTGCATGTATTTTTTATCATTATAGGGTAGATGTGTACATACACTGCCAACACACATAAATGTTCAAACATGAAAAAGTGAACTGCGTGTCACGGCACTTAATTCATTTTTTTATGCGAGAATGTACATTAAATTTATGAATGGTGACAGCTGACATTCTTACAAAACTTACAGTGACGACAAAAAATACTGGGGAATAAACTAGCATTCAGTAAAATAAACAAACCACATAATTCATTCATGCCACAGTGCATCCATGTAAGCGAAGTGGCAACATCACATTGTTAGTTAATGTGCAAATATGCAGCTGTCATTTAATTGTAATAGACTGTAGAACTAGTACTGCAAAAATTACTGTGAAAACATGGCATCTTGTAGCCATAAATAGACTGTACATTTATTTATTTTTTGTATTCCTGATGAACCAGTTATTTAATGTGGGTAGTTTAACTGGCCTAACTTGTTTTGTTGTTTTTGTTAGTTTTTTGACAGGAGATGTCAACACAGACTAATGAATGCAGAGAATTGTATGGTTTCTTTCCCAGTGGTATGTCAAAACTAATCTATACAGACTATATGTAGATATGACAGCTCTGCTGTTTTTTTTTGTACCTTGGCCTTTGACTTGAAAAAGGAGGAAGGCATCAACTGATATTGCATGTGGGAGACGATGGCTCGCGGTGAAGGGAGTTTATCGAGGACCAGTGGAGCTCGTGTTTCCTCCAGCCATGGAGCCCTGTCCCAGTTAGGGACGGTTTCCACAGACGTCAGGTCTCCTCCATTCAGGAGCGGCGGAAGAATTTCCTGCATCCATGTGGTACCTGAAAAACATGGAAAAATGAACACATGGAGAATGTATTAACCTGTGAAGTTCAATATTAAAATGTTAATTCATAGAGTCAAATAAAGTAGTTGATCTATATTCTATAAAACAAAATAGAATGATTTGAAATCTGGGGAGAATCAAAATACAGACACCTAGATTGCATTCAAGACAGAGTAACACTTTACAATAAGGTGTCAATTGTTAACAATGTACAATTGTTAATAATGAAAAACAGATTTATTGCACTGTAAATACTATTTATTAATTTTTGTTAAAGTGTTAATAAAAATAGTCGTTCATTGTTCATGTTAGTTCACAGTGCACTGACTAATGTTAAACACTGTTTGTGTTTTAATAATGCAGTAGTAAGTGCTGAAATTAATATTAACTGTAGAAGTAGTGTTCATTCTTAGTTCATGTTAACTAATGTAGTTAACTGATGCTAACTAATGAACCTCTTTGTAATGTGAAGTGTTACCAGTTAAAAAATAGTTTTAGATAACTGCTGCACATTTTTTTTGCATACTGTACAATTTCTATATGTGCATAAGAAAGGAGAACTTTGCATCTTTGGTAAAGAATAAAGCTATATGAGAAAAATGTAATGCAGTAAGTCTTTGCTTCCTGTGTTTCTGAACGCATGAGAAGAGAAATAAACTGTATGCACTGAAAACAATGAATCATCTTACCGGATTTTGGATAGGTCACAGCAAACACATCGTCATCTTTGACTTGGAAGTTTTCGAGGTATTTGAGACTTTCCTCTGAATGAGTTACCTTAGGCAGCATGAGACCATGGTAAACCAAATACAAATCGCTGTCTGCCATTCTCTGCTGAGTGGACTTTGAAAACTGTACATTCACCGTGTTCTGTGTAAATTCACTTATGCTTGAAAGAGAGGAGAGAGAGAGAGACTGAAAGAAAGCTAGAGTGATGTTTGACGGTGAGAGCATTCATTAACTCAACAGGGGGCTATATATTTACTGCTGACATTCACAGGAGAGTTTGGGGGAAAGGTTATTTGGGTCCAAGTGCACTTACAAAAGGCGATTTTATGTGCGAAAAACTGAAAAGGATAGTTCCAAAGTCTTTTATAAATATATATATTTTTTTTTTTTGAAAAGAAGGAAAGAACCAAAGTAGCATAGTATTTTCAAACGAATGATTACTATATCCATAAACCAAGATATTTATGTGGTAAGCTGCATCAGGGAAACAGTTGCAATGTCCAAAAAAACACAAAATGTAAAAAACTCAAAGAATCAAAGATGACAAAACTGTTTAAATGAGTCTAAAAAAGACTGAAAACTTTTTAAAGAAAAAAATTAGTTTGCAACAAAACTCCAAAGAACAAATGAAAATGATCAAAGATCAAAAAATATTTAAAAGTATTTCAAGGGAAGAAAGATAACGATTGTGTAGTTAATCATTGCAGGTAAGCTAGCGCTAAAGATAGTTGATAAGGGGGAAAACAAGTTATCTTTCTAAGAAAAAAAAATGAAGAAAATATGCGTTTAGCTCTTATCAGCTTGTTGATAATTGCAGGTATCCATTACAGTCTTTTGAAAGCTTCGTTTAATCAACGGGCAGACCTAAAAGTTCTGGAGGTTACAATACAAAACTTTCTAGACATTTTTTAAACTAAAAATAGGTAAATCTATTGAATATTTCTCTTTATTTTACCTACAGAACTTAATGGCTAATTACAACAAGCTTTGTCCTTTTGTCCTTTTGTCCTTTTCCTCAAGATAAATACCACCAACAGCATATGATATATGCCAGACACACTGTAAACTGCATACTAACATGTTTAACTAAATTTGAGTAAAATTAAAAAATGCCAGGAATGTGTCTGTTTATTTAGTTAAATGAATGAAGTATAAACACATTCTCACTAATAACAGTTATGCTCTGACAGTCTTTGTTACGGCATTTTTTGCTGTTGTTGTTTCAATAAAGGCATGAGACAAAAAGTCATTTTAAGATTTATTTTCTTGCAAGAAAAGATCAACAGTCATACATGACAAAGAGAAACACATTGACTCTGTATTTATACCCTAATCAAATCCAGATGCTTATCTCACCCAATGATAATACATATTCAAAGTATGAGTACATTTAAAATATCCAACTAAGTTCCCTAGATGTATTACATGCAAATCATTTTTTAAGAAGCTAAAAATAACACAGTTTTGCACATCAATATCAAGATAGATCCCTGATTTCCTGTTATTTCTCAGCTCATGAAAACTCAAGCATATTAATAAGGCCTTTAGAAAAGGAAGGAATGAATATTGATGAATATGAATATGTCCTGAATATTGAAATGAATGAACATGAATGAAATAATAAGTCCCTGATTCGTGTGGGGTTCAGTATCAAAATCAGTGAGTATCTTGTGTGTTCCCCAGATTTGCCAGTATTTGCCGTCAGCTGATCGTCTTAGGCCTCTTATGTTACGGGCATTGCCCTTTATTTCTGGTCTCATCTGCAGGACTATAGCATGTTCACGCATGTTATGACGAGTCAGTAGAAAGGTCCGTTTAATGTCAGTTATTGTAACTGTGATCTTTACTGCCCATTGCCTGTAAACTGT
>JAHKKF010530776.1:0-17906 GCA_019740295.1 Labeo calbasu
AACTGCCATATCTCCAACAAATGAAGCATGTAACATAACCTACATATCCAGAAATTTTAACAAAGCACCATATTATGTTGTACTACAAGTCATAAATTTCCTGTTTGGTCTTCCTACACACTCCTATATTCTGTGGCTTATTGTCACAGGGACAGGAAGAGGAATTGCACCTGAATTCTTCACTCTGAACATCTCTGTCTGTGAGATTATGTCATGTATGCGCTCAGTGATAACTGTGCTTGCCATTGTATTTCCAAGGCTTTGGTACGTTAGAATATTTTTGTCAGGATTTATTGCCACTGCCCGTTTCTTTCAGTGTCTGATGTGTGTTGAGTGTTACCTGGCGGTGGTTCATCCTGTAACCTTTCTGAAGTTTAAACCTCTCAGATACAAAGTCGCATGCTCCGTTGTTACCTGGATAATGATTATTATATTTAATGTGTTTATTCTGGCACTTGTACACCCGTGTAATATTCGCTTTTCTAAATGCGTGTTCCTGGTACACTTTATAATTTTCCTCGCCATAAACCTGTTTTGCTGTTTGGCTGTTCTCAGAGCTTTGAAGAAGCCTGGACCTGGAGAGAGACAAAGACAGAGAGAAAAAGAAAATCACACAAAGAGAAGAGCGTTTCTAATCATTCTAATTACTACTGTGACTTTAGTAATTACTTATGTTCCCAATACAATCACAACATTACAATATATTCTATCAATACCTGCTAGCCATGAACTAGACTCACTGAGCCTTACATGTTTCTTTCTGGCTGGTTTTGTGCAACCTCTTCTCTTCATTCACAGGGTTGGCAAACTGCCTTTCTGTAGGTCTCCATAGCTGATGTAACACTTTTTTAATAATAACTTAGTTTTTACAGAATTAAAGAATTACATAACAAGTTCATTGTTTGTGTATCCCAATAAAAACAACTGTATTATGATTTTCATACAGCTGTCATGAAGATGTCAATCTTCTCAGTATGATATTCATCTAATGTGTCACTGACACTGTTTTTATATGCTGTTCTTTTAAATGTTACCGAGCCATCACACCATATTTATAAATAAAAGCTACTCTTAAGCAGAAATGTTACTGACGTTATTCAGTAGTATGTTGTAAAATTAAGCAGATTTTAATGTTATACATATACTCCTGCTGAACATTACTTTGTCCACAAAAATTATGTATTGCCCTTCTATGTAAAGCATTCCTGTAGCTCAGAGAGTAAAGCATGGATGGTGCAAAACCCAAATTTGCGTTCAATAATAAAACTGACATACAACATAACCAACATTGTACATTTTGAGTGAGAACTGCACTGATCACTGATGCACTGAAGTGCATGAACCTTACATTTATGTTGAGAGAGTGAAGAGATTTGACTATTAATTTTGATTCTTAATTCTGGTAAGCAATAATTTTTGTTTTAAAAATAAAATATAATTTGATAAAATTGTGAGATCTATAGTCAGATTACATATAGGACTTACAATGCTAACTCTGCTAGAGTTGTAAATGCGAGTATTACATACTACAATTTACATTATATACATGTAACATTGATTGACCAATACTTGTATAAATTCTTCCTAATGAAACCTTAATATCTGATGCTAGATCAAGATAGCTGTTTTCAATATTCGTTATTTTGCTTATTCAATTAAATGTTTGATAAATTTCGTTATTTGACATTCTAGATGTATGTTGTATAATATAAAGTCCGTTTCCGCCACAGAATTAATAAATTAAAAAGCTAAATTCCGATTTATATCTCGCTATTCTGACATTTTTCCCCTCAGAATTCAGACATTGCATCTCACAATTATCTTTTTTATTCTGCCATGGAATAAAAGATCATAAAAGGTACCTGATTTATTATTTCACAATTCTGAGTTATCTTATTTTCCCTAATTTTTTTGACGGACGTCTTTTAGGGATCATAAGACGCTGTCAAATTTGAAGTTCATTTTTTTAAAATTCCCGCCATTCTAAATCCATACAGTTGTCCGTTGCGCTCCGTCTCACACTTTATTTGAACGGTCTCTAACTGGGCTCAAATAAAACTTACCAAACTGTCCTTTTATCGTCATCTATCTAAGTTTAGCTCAGTACCGCATGGGATAATATTGATTATAATATTCATGTAGAAAGTGCTGTGGAACCTTATGTATTTTAAGGCTTTAGAGGGCCGCGAAACTAACACACACACTTTAAACCATACTTGTAGTCTTCTTAGACAACATACGTAATTGTACACCTATTAAACCAATAAATACAAATAATACTGACCAAATTTGCAGATTGACAAAATTTCCAAATCTTGTGGGAAACCTCACTATGGCTGACGAACGTCTTCTGTCTGCAACGGTCTTCACGAGTTCTCGCGATAAGTGATTTTTGAAAACGTGTTAATAATATTTTTTTTTTTTTTTTTGAGAAGGCAAATACTCTAGTCAGTTTACAAACTTGAGACAGTGAAAACTTAAAATGTTAATTTAAATGAACAAATTCAGAAACTGCAAGTTGTGCCAACTAATTGTTTACAGTGAATTCGCAAATGCAAGTTAACATCCCCTTACGAAAAAATAACCATGGTTTTATTATAGTAAAATTGTAGTAGTCATGGTTTTTGGCACATTGATGACCATTTGTATAACCACACTTTTACTATAGTAAAACTATGTAAAAACATAGTTAAACTATGGTTAGTGCAGCAAGATCATGGTTAATTTGTGATTACCATTTAACTAGTAACCATGTTTTTTTTTTTTTTCTTGTAACAGTTATATCTCACAGTTCTGAAAAAAAAAGTCATGATTACTCTTTAAATATATTTTTTTATTCTGTGGCGAAAACTAGCTTCCATAGTATTCTGCAAATTAAAGTCTTATTCCGTTGTTGTTGTTGTTGTTGTTCAGGTGAATGCAAACACACTCATATGATGAACATCTCAGATGAAACTGCCACACTTCCAACAAATGGAGCATGTAACATAACTGATATGTCCAGATACTATAACATGGCACCCTATGATGTTGTATTACATGTCATCAGCATCCTGTTTGGTCTTCCTACACACTCCTATATTCTGTGGCTTATTCTCACAGGGACAGGAAGAGGAATTGCATCTGAATTCTTCACTCTGAACATCTCTGTTTGTGAGATCATGTTTTATCTGCGCTCATTCAATGCTGTGCTTGGCAATGTATTTCCAAGGCTCTGGAGCGTTATGATGTTTTTGTCAGGATTTGTCATCACTGGTCGTTTCTTTCAGTGTCTTATGTGTGTTGAGTGTTACCTGGCGGTGGTTCATCCTATAACCTTTCTGAAGTACAAACATCTCAGATACAAAGTAGCATGCTCTATTGTTACCTGGATAATGATTATTGGATGTTGTGTGTTTTCTCTGCAACTTGTAAATCCGTGTTTTTTACGTCATTATAAATGCCTGTATCTGGTGCACTTCATAATTTTCCTCGCCATAAATCTATTCTGCTGTTTGGCTGTTCTCAGAGCTTTGAAGAAGCCTGGACCTGGAGAGAAAGGAAGACAGAGAGATGAAGAAAACCACATAAAGAGGAAAGCGTATTACATCATTCTAATAACTACTGTGACTTTAGTAATCACTTATGCTCCCAGTTCAATCATTGCATTACAATATATTCTACCAATACCTGCTAGCCAAGAACTAGACTCACTGAGTCTTACATGTTTCTTTCTGGCAGGTTTTGTGCAACCTCTTCTCTTCATTCACAGGGTTGGCAAACTGCCCTTCTGTAGGTCTCCATAGCTGATGAAACCTTTTTCATTAATAACTCAGTTTTTGAAAAATGACAGAATTATATAACCTTTTCATTGTTTGTGTATCCCAAATAAACACTATTGCCCTGTGTTCTGATTTTCATAAAACTGCCATGATGTTAACCTTCTCTGTATGATATTTATCAATACATCTTATTAAAATGTGTTAATGTGTAAATGTCTGTATATGGTGTTCGTTTAAATGTTATTGTAAGAGCCATCACATTATATTTATAAATAAAAGTTACTCTATAAACTGAAACAGTACTGTTGTTATTCAATTTAATTGAATTATTAATGCAGTTTAATTTTATGCTGTTACTCCAGTTGAACATCGCTTTGTCCACAACAATTATGTATTGTCTGTTCTATGTAAAGCATTGTGCTAGCAATGCCTAATTTGCATTCAGTAATAAAACTGACACACCGTATCGAACATTGTACATTCTGAGTGAGAACTGCACTGATCACTGATGCACTGAAGACAGCCGCACATTTCTTTTGAGAGAGTACAGAAGATTTAACTATTAATATTCTGGTAAGCAATTATTTTTCTTCCAAATGTTCTTTTTATAATTATATAATTTACGTTTATATGACTAAACTCTGACATCTAGATGGTCTGTTTACATATCTTAAAGGAGAAGTCCACTTCCAGAACAAAAATTAACAGATAATGTACTCACCCCCTCGTCATCCAAGATGTTCATGTCTTTATTTCTTCAGTCGTAAAGAAATTGTTTTTTGAAGAAACATTTCAGGATTTTTTTTTCCATATAGTGGACTTTCAATGGTGCCCCGAGTTAGAATTTCCAAAATGTAGTTTAAATGCAACTTCAAACGATCCTAAATGCAGTTGTAAACGATCCCAGCCAAGGAAGAAGGATCTTATCTAGCAAAACAATTTATATACTTTTTAATGTCAAAGGCTCATCTTGTCTTACTCTGCCTGAACTCTGTTTTTTTCTGGTTCATGACAGTTAGGGTATGTCTAAAAACTCCCATCTCACGTTCTCCCTCAACTTCAGAAATCGTCCTGTGTCGCTGTTTTACCTTTTTTGTTAAGGGTGTTTGATCATCTTTGCATGTTCACTTTGCAAAGACTGGGTCGGCACTTCTGCAGTGATGTGGGATGATTTTGAAATGATTTTTGAAGTTGAGGGAGAAAATATGATTGGAGTTTTATACCCTAACTGTCTTGAACCAGAATACATAGAGTTCAGGGAGAGCAAGACAAGGCGAGTGTTTGAGATTAAAAAGTATTTAAATTGTATTTTTTTAATGAAAATAACCAATCGTTTCGCTAGATAAGACCCTTCTTCCTCAGTTGGGATCATTTACAACCTCATTAAGATAGCTGTTCACAACATTTGTTTTTGTCATTTTTGTGTTAAATAAAAATATGTTACAGTAGTTTTATATTGTGGATTGCTATTTTGTTTTCTGAATATTAAAGTCTGATTCTATTCCTTATTGTTGTTCAGGTGAATTCAAAGGCAGTCGCACGATGAACATCTCAAATGAAACTGTCATATCTCCAACCAATGAAGCTTGTAACATAGCCTACTTGTCCAGATATTATAACAGTGCATATGATGTTGTAGTACATGTAATCAGCATCCTGTTTGGTCTTCCAGCACACTCCTACATTCTGTGGCTTATTGTCACAGGGACAGGAAGAGGAATTGCATCTGAGTTCTTCACTCTGAACATCTCTGTCTGTGAGATTATGTTATGTCTGCGTTCATTGGTAACCGTGCTTGCCAATGTGTTTCCAAGGCTTTGGTACATTAGGATGTTTTTGTCAGGATTTATTGTCACTGCCCGTTTCTTTCAGTGTCTGATGTGTGTTGAGCGTTACCTGGCGGTGGTTCATCCTATAACGTTTCTGAAGTTCAAACATCTCAGATACAAAGTCGCATGCTCCATTGTTACCTGGATAATGATCACTATAAGTAATGTGTTTTCTCTGGAACTTGTACATCCGTGTAATATACGCCTTTTTAAGAGTTTGTACCTGGTTCACTTCATCATTTTCCTCGCCATAAACCTGTTCTGCTGTGTGGCTGTTCTCAGAGCTCTGAAGAAACCCAGACCTGGAGAGAAAGGAAGACAGAGAGATGACGAAAATCACACAAAGAGAAGAGCGTTTCTTATCATTCTAATAACTACTGTGACTTTTGTAATCACTTACGTTCCCAGTACAGTGACATCACTACGATATATTTTATCAACACCTGCTAGCCATGAACTAGAATCACTTAGTCTTACATGTTTCTTTCTCCCTGGTTTTGTGCAACCTCTTCTCTTCATTTACAGGGTTGGCAAATTGCCTTTCTGTAGGTCTCCATAGCTGATGTAAACCTTCAGTTTTTAAAGAATTAAAGAATTATATAACATGTTCATTGTTTGTGTATCCCAATAAAAACAACTGCCTTGTGCTCTGATTTTCATAAAGCTCCCATGAGGATGTCAGTCCTCTGTGTACGATATTCATCAATACATCTTATGAAAATGTGCTGGTGTGTAAATGTCTGTGTATGTTGTTCTTTTAAATGTTAAGAGCCATCATATCATATTTATAAATAAAAGTTACTCTATAAACTGAACATTGCTCATTGTCCACGATTGTCCACCAAAATTATGTATTGCTGTTCTATGTAAAGCATTCCTGTAGCTCAAATAGTAAAGCGTGGTGCTGCTAGCAATGCCAAATTTGCATTGAATAAGAAAAATGACACAAAACATATCCAGCTCTGTAGATTCTGAGTTAGAGCTACACCGATCGCCGACGCACTGAAGACAACCATACATTTCTACTGAGAGAGTGGAGAGATTTAACTATTTATATTTTGGTAAGCAATTATTTATTAGCAATTAATCGCATCTAAAATAACAGTTTTTGTTTACATAATAAATGTATGTATACTGTGTATATTTATTATGTATTTATAAATACACACACATACAATATATATATTTAGAAAATATTTACATGTATTTACATGTTTATATTTTTATTCCTACAGTTAATATTATATCTAAATATATTTAATATATAAACATAACATATTTTTCTTAAATATATCCATGCATGTGTGTGTTTTTATAAATACACAATAAATATATACAGTACATATATATATATATATATATATATAGTGTAAACAAAAACTTACGATTAATCGTTTGACAGCACTTTTTCAAATTTTTATTTTTAAAATCACAAATATGATTTAATAATACTTGTTTATGCTAAATCTGCTAGAAGTGTATATGTGATTACCACATAATGCAATATACATTATGTATAACATATTTAGACTAATACTCTAATTAGTAAAACCTTAAAATCAGAAGCTGGGTCAAGATAGGTGTTTACAACATTTTTTTATCTTTTTCATTAAATTAAAAGTTTGATTAATCATTTGTAGACTGATGTTTTGTTTTCTGCAGATTAAAATCTGGTTCTATGTCTTTTGTTCAGGCGAATGCAAAGACAGTTGTATGATGAACATCTCAAATGAAACAGCTGCACATCCAACAAATGGAACATGTACCATAACCAGTTTGTCCAGATATTATAATGCACCATATGACATTGCACTACATGTCATCAATATCCTGTTTGGTCTTCCTACGCACTCCTACATTCTGTGGCTTATTGTCACAGGTACAGGAAGAGGAATCGCACCTGAATTCTTTAACCTAAACATCTCTGTTTGTGAGATTATGTTATGTCTGCGTTCATTCAACTCTGTGCTTGGCAATGTATTTCCAAGCTTCTGGAGCGTTATGATGTTTTTGTCAGGATTTATCACCACGGCCCGTTTTTTTCAGTGTCTGATCTGTGTTGAGCGTTACCTGGCGGTGGTTCATCCTATAACCTTTCTGAAGATTAAACAACTCAGATACAAAGTCGCATGCTCTGTTGTTACCTGGATAATGATTATTGGATGTTGTGCGTTTTCTCTGCAATTTGTAAACCCGTGTTATATGCGCTTTTTTAAATGCATGTACCTGGTACACTTCATAGTTTTCCTCGCCATAGACCTGTTCTGCTGTTTGGCTGTTCTCAGAGCTCTGAAGAAGCCTGGACCTGGAGAGAGAGGAAGACAGAGAGATGAAGACAACCACATGAAGAGGAAAGCATTTTACCTCATTCTAACATCTACTGTGACTTTAGTAATCACTTACATCCCCAGTTCAATCACAGCATTACAATATATTCTATCAACACCTGCAAGCCGTGAGCTAGAATCACTGAGCCTTACATGTTTCTTTCTGGCTGGTTTTGTGCAACCTCTTCTCTTCATTCACAGGGTTGGCAAACTGCCTTTCTGTAGGTCTCCATAGCTGATGTAACCCTTTACAGTAATAACTCAGTTTGTAAAAATTACAGAATTGCATAACATAGTTTGCATAGCCCAATAAAAACAATTGCCCTGTGCTTAGCAAAAACAGTGTACCATGGTCTGTAAAATAATGTAAAATAATGTAAAATAATAATATCTTTTGGTTTGAACATTTTATTTAGAAATAAAAAGAGAAAATAATCAAATGGATGAAATCCCTGAGGTATCTATTTAATTGCATGCACTTAGACATATTGATCTGCCATTTTGTACATCAGTTGATTAAACAAGAACACGGAATGAAAAGTATTTGCATTTAAGAGCTAGCATATTAATACACTGCTGCCTTGCAAATCATATCTTGCTGTTAGTGAATTAAAAATACAATTTATTTTTTTTTCTCTGGCGCGTGAAGGTAAAAATCCTTGGTCAGTCTGGAGGCAAAGCACGGCATTTGTCTCTTTCTATTTGTGTCCGGATCTCTGGTGTTAGACTGGAATTCATTGGCCACATTATGATTTACTCTTGTCAGAATCTGACTAATCTCTAGGTGACTGTTCTTCAACATCTCGCAAAGTTCACGGATAAATACAGAGCCTTTTTCTGGATTTCTCCAAGAGTAGTACCCTGTTGAGAAATAAATGTTTTTAGATACACGTGTGCATGTAGAGACAGTATGAAAATGTAACAAATCCAACAATGTCAGTGCAACGCAAACCTTCCACTGTGGAATAACAGAAAAGAAAATCCACCTCGGGAACATCAGATATTCCAAAAAATTCCCCTGGCGCTCCTGCACTGTCTGCCTCAACACCAGGGTCATATTCCAGCCCCCTGCAAGCCTGAATATGTAATCAAACCAACCATAAATAGTTAACAACAGACAAAATGTTATGAAACGCTCCATGCTTTTAGTAGGTGACAGCTACCTGTAGGAAGAATAGTTTTGGCTTGTCACACAGACTAGGGCAGAGGTCAGAAGTCATGAGAGAGGTCAGAGTTTTGACAGGGATCCAGCGCCCATCCGATCCAAGGATTGTTCCTTCCTCTCCATGGCTCATCAGTACACACACAAAGCAGGAATTGTCTGCGTGGTTCTCCTTAGAAACTGTGGCACACGTCATGTTCATAAAGTCATGCAAGCATAACGACGTATCCCGAATACTGAAAATGACATCATACTGTACCTTTTCTCAGTGCACCAATCATTTCATTAGCTGACAGGTTCTTCTCCACCTGTACATTAAAACCAAGGGACTTGAACCTGGTCGACAGTAAGTTTTCGTCTACTGAACAGCCCTCTCTATGCCATTGTGATGAGCCTGGAACAAAAAGACACAATGAGGGAATGGATATGTAAGAAATTTAAAATGTCTCGTTTTGGTTCCAATTCCACTCAACAATGCCATTGGTGGTCCTATAGAAGTGAGGAAGTTCAAAATGCCTGAAAAGAACGACTTTCAGTTTAATGAATGAGTCAAATGTTAATTACATACAGTTGAGGTCAAAAGTTTACATACACCTTGCAGAATCTGCAAAATGTTAATTATTTTACCAAAATAAGAGGAATCATACAAAATGCATGTTATTTTTATTTAGTACTGACCTGAATAAAATATTTACACATAAAAGATGTTTACATATAAAACAATAGTTGAATTTATAAAAATCACCTGTTCAAAAGTTTACATACGCTTGATTATTAATACTTTGTTGTTACCTGAATGATCCATTACTGATCCAGTCATTTTTGTGTATTTGAACCCTTTCCAACAACTGACTGTATGATTTTGAGATCCATCTTTTCACACTGAGGACAACTGAGGCACTCATATGTAACTATTACAGAAGGTCCAAACGCTCACTGATGCTTCAGAAGGAAAAATGATGCATTAAGAGATTTTGAACTTTTGAATGAGGACGTGTACATTTTTCTTATCTTATTGCACTTCAGAGGTTAAATTTACCCTTATCTTTAAATTCTAAAAGCATTCACCCCTCGGCTCTTAATGAATAGTTTTTCCTTCAGGAGCATCAGTGAGCGTTTGAATCGTCAGTAATAGGTGCATATGAGTCCCTCAAGTTGTCCTCAGTGTAAAAAGAAAAAAAAAATGGATCTCAAAATCATACAGTTATTGTTGGAAAGAGTTCAAATACACAAAAATGCTGAAAAACCAAAGAATTTGTGGGACCTGAAGGATTTCTCTGAAGAACAGTTTAACTGCTTAGGACAAACAAGAGACTTGTGAACAACTATCACTAAACAAAGAAAAAAAACACAGCTGTGGATCATTCAGGAAACAACAAAGTATTAAGAATCAAAACTTTTGAACAGGGTCATTTTTATAAATTCAACAAATTATTTTCTCTTAGGGACTATATGTAAACGTCTTTTATGCGAAATATGTTATTCAGGTCAGTACTACATAAAAAATAACTTTTTGTATGACCCCTCGTATTTTGGTAAAATAATTAACATTTTGCAGATTCTGCAAGGGGTATGTAAACTTTTGACCTCAACTGTAACTGACAGAATCAGTAAGTGTCATTAGACTGATTCAATACCACTAACTTAACACTTTTTTTCTTCTTCTTCTTTTTTTTTTTACTGAAAAAGCCATTTCGACCCATTACTGCTTATTTATTTCATAAGTAACCATGTAAAGTACAGTCAGACATTGATCATCAGAAAAAAAACCCCGAAAGAGTGATCAGGAAAATGAGGGTTATTTTTTAGGAACGGATACTTGAAGGAATGCCAAAACAGGACTTACATGCTAACAAATCACATGAATAAGATCTCAAGACTATAAGCAGATGTGGTATAAGAACTCAAAACAGAAAACCTGGACTCAGCAAGATTAGAGTTAGAGTAGCATTAAGTTCAATATTACAGTTATTTTAGCCATTCAAAATAGTAGATACGCATCAAAGAACAGTTCCAAACACTGTAAGCAGATCAGAGACAACTTCATCCTATTTGAGTGGTGATACAGGCTGATACTCACAGAAGTGCTCATTACTGATGATTAGACATTTGCCTATGTTTTTGTGCTTCTTATAAGGCTCAAACACACAGGGCATCTTGACAGCACTGTGAACACAACACGTAGGTTAAACACAGTAGGTTAAGTTGAGAAAATAATTTAAACATGCTTGACTTCAAACGTGTTTTGTCTTACCTGTGATCTTCAGAACCGTGCAAACTCATTCTGACACTTGATTCACACCAGAGCTTCTCACATTACAAATTTCCCTCTCCTTTTGCTTTCATTTTACTATGAAGGATTTCAAAGTCCACTGCCTCACAGAGGCGTTACTACCGGCAGTGCAGGCGGGCCAAGATGTAAACGTTTATATATTATATGCAATTAAGTGTATTTACATGTTTTTCACCCTATGTGTATAATTTACGGCGGCATAGAAAATCTTAAATTGTTTTTTTTTTTTTTTTTTAGCACATTCAAGTTCTTTAGCAAATTTAAATTTCGCATGAGAAACGCGGGATTTCCTCCTCCTTTTTCTCCTTATATGGCGCTGTAACGAAACCCAAGTTAGTGCGTTGCGCAATTTGTACCGGCAGAGCACGGAGCAGGGAGGGAGAGAGTACACTTTTCAGTGAGCAATCAGTTAAATTTAGTCCTGTTCCTCACGTAGTTGCTGTTTTATGGTCTCAGAAGTCTTGAAATAGCGAAAATTAAACGTATGACTGTACTTTTTTGATCTTGACAGCAGTGACGTAGCTAATGTCAGTCGTGTTGAGGCTGAAGGTGAATTCCTCACAATATTTTTACACTTTTACAGCCCTGTTATTAGATTCATGATTTGATTACATGTCTAATGTTACAGTTTTACAATCTCACCTCTTTAGCCGTCTCATATTTATAGCTCATCAGTCCCCTTAGTTATAGAGTATATTAACATAAACAACGTAAACGTTGCTACTGAAATATAAAAATTACTAATTTCAAACAATGCATCAAACTTGATGTTTACATTTCCTGAAGGAAATGTAAATTGTCTGACTCAACTGTCACTACAGATTTTTTTTTAATGATGGACTATTACTAATTACATATATTATGCTTTCCTAATTGGGCTAGTATACAGCTATATTTAGGAGATGATCATAGGCCTATTTAAAGACATTATGAAGATCCATTCTGCTATTGTGCATGCAGAACAAGGTTCATTCAAAACTAATAAATAAAATGTTTTTAAAACATCAAATTCACACACTCTGAGGTTTCAAAAAGCTTTATAAGTTGGAAACAATAACCAGGATGTTATGAATTACATCAAAACAGAATGGTTGTGGACAGTAGTACAGCTGTATACTTCCCTCTCCTGGGAATTAGCAGTAACTACTCCAAAATGCCTCTACATTCTGAATAAAACAAGAATGAAAAACAAATGATGCAAATATTGATACACTGATCATATAATCTCTTCTGTATTTATCTCAACGTGCTACTTAAAACTTAATTGAATTCACATAAAATAGATTGTAATGTTGTATGTTTTTATTCATGAAATCATGCATCATTCCAAATACAACTTTAATGTTAAAAAAACAAAAATGCTCTTTAATTATTATACTGCATTTAAAAAAACACATTCCCCTTACAAAAATTAACCATGGTTTTATCATAGTAAAAGTGTAGTAACCATGTTTTTTGGCATATTGATTATCATTTGTAAAACCAGGTTTACAAAAAATACCATGGTTAACTGGTTAGAATTCCAAAACCATGGTTAATTAACTATAGCAACTGTGTTTTTATTTAAATTTGTAATAAAACCATGGTTAATTTTCGTAAGGGTCATCCTAAACCTGTGTAAGCGTAACCTGTATGGAGAGTTTCATAGCCTGTGTGATGTCAAAAAGATTTGCGACTCATAATCCAATCACACCCATTGTTCTGTACTAAGCTTTGCTTGCAGTTACAAGAGTGGTGTGCATGTGTTGTTGTAATGCAGACAGCAACAGATTACTGTTTATTAGTGCACTTAGGGTTACGTCTTGGGGGGGTCTTACAGCAATGAGGATGCACTCTTTTGTTCCAGCCATATGTGCCCATTTTAAAGTCCCCATGGTCGTTAAGGGGGTGGTGATTAGTTTTCTGCTGGTGAATGTAGGTCTGACTTAGCATTGTCAATTCAGTGCATCTTAATCTTATTAAAGTTCCATATGGGGATGCATATGTAAGCTCATGAGTAACCAAAATTAAACAAATGAAATGCATCTTTTCTGTTTAGGTTACTGCATCATCTTTACGTAAGGCCTCAAATTAAAGACATTAGCAAACCATTAATTAAGTTTTGTAGTCTTGTAGTACATAAAGCTTGAATTTGACAAAAAACCTGTAAAGATTACACAGCCAGACTCAATGACAAAGCATGATGCAACAAGCTACAATCCTGTTTTCTCAAACCTGGATGGCATAAAGATCCAATCTGCTGAGCCAATTAAATCTAGTTCATGTCCACGTCCAGTAGAGCTGCTAACCAATCAGATACTCGGATCCTTGACCGTTTTATCCACTTAAATCAGCACACATCAGGATTTACATCATCCACCAGTTCACACCTTCTATTTGGGGAACCAAAGAGGATGTTACATTTCACTTTGTTGAAAAACTCTAACATCCACATGCAAAAACCACTACACTGTATTTTTGGGCTTTTGCCACTTTTAGCCACTGTACTACTGGAAAGTGACAGGAAACAATAAGATGTCCTCTCCAACACTAATGGTTTTAAATTTAAAATGTACTTAAATTTATCTATAGTTATAGGACAATTTGATTAATTTGTTCTGGTGAACACGACTTAGGATTTATATCTGAAAGACATGCAGTAAAGAACAGAACGCACAAGTATCTCTCTAGTATCTAACAAGTAGCACTGGATATCAGTGGGAACACAGAGTGGTTTGGATACAAGAAGAGCCACACAGTACAAGAACCACTAAAGCAGAGTGATTTAAAGTGATTGTTCAGCCAAAAATGAACGTTCTGTCATTGTTTACTCACCTTCATGTCCTTCCAAACCTGTAAGACTTCTTTCTGTGGAATAAGATAACTTTAGTAGACTGGCCAAGCTTCTTTCTTCCTTTCTTACAGGGAATCCAGGCTGTCAAGATCCAAAAAGGACAAGAAAACTTCACAGTATAGTATTATAAAAATTGTGCATAAGTTTTAAGAAACCATATGTGTAGAGTACACGTGTAGAATTGCGATGCTAATTCAGTATGGGGTTAAATGTGTTTGCTGTTTAACTTTATGGATTTGTCTTGACAATCTTCTTGTAGCACTGGGATGGTGTCGTAAGCTTGTAAAGCTTCATTTAGGCTTTGTAAAAGACAGCTATAAGACATGCTAGATGTACGTGAATGAATGTAAGAAATCTCTGTCCATATCTCAAGGACAAAAGTGACACACTGTCACAAGCTCGAAAGTCAGCATCCGGTCAAATGTGCACAAACATTTACAGATAGGAGACCTCTTGCTATTTCTGATTAGAGAACAAAACCGAAAATTTCCTCAGATAAGCAAAATGTGTGATGAGTCAGAGATACGTGCAGTGGGAGTGCATTTTCTAATCAGTAAGTCTTGTTTTCTAATGTGGGATGAACTTTACAAGAACTTGTGCAGACACACTTATAATGAAAATAAGTGGCATATTTTTCATACTTACATAGCAAGCATTATTAAAGGGTTATTATTTTTATATTTTGCAAAAAAAAAAAGAAAAAAAAGACTGTGCATTGCGTTTACATATTTAATACGGTGCTTTGTTTTAAGTGGATGCATGGATTTTTTCAAAAACTAATACTTAACATAAGAAGCTTAGTGAGATTGTTTCAAAACATTAAAAAAAATTCTCACAGCACACACCAATAACATCTTACATCACAGTGACTGGCAGTAACACAGCAGAAGTAACAACAAAAAATGAACCCAAACAACATGTTAATCCTTTACATTCTGTGTGTGTTTTCATTAATTGGGTTTAAGTCAAACTCTTTAAACAATAAGGAGAAGTTCAATCCAAAAATATTCTCTGGAATATTTTTAGAATATGCAGTATGATTCAGAGGTTGGTGTTGGGGCAACAAGTTAGCATAGTTTATAAAAAACAAGTTGTTGTTGGTTTAGTAAGTATAAAGAAATGCAGCCTTGAGTGACTAATGCCAATGGACTGTGTGATTGCTGAACTCAGCAGGATAAAAGATCTCAGCCACTCATTATACACTGTTGGAAAAAATCAGCAGGGAATCACTTAGTTTTTTGATTGTCTTAACTTGTGAAAGAAAATATCCAACTGGGCTTAGTGTTTTCTAACAAAACAAAACCCGAATTACCAATACTGCATTACGGTGGTTAGTGTAGTATGCTTTTCTAACACAAAGCCTTACCTGACCCTTTTCTTGTCTGATGTCCACCTGCTTATTTGCCTCCAGAAAGATGTTCCTAAAAGATTTAGAGGCAGTTATGCATAAATTATTAATTGTAATAATAAAAAGAAGAAAACTATTTGAAATTGTAGGATTTAAATATACTCATATTTTATTTGTAGGTTCCAATATTATTGTAGGAATAGAAAACAATGTAAAATTGTACGTTTAAAATACATTTTAGATATAAATATATTTATATTTGTTGGTTTCAATATCATTTTAGGAATACAAATCTCCTACTTGTATCAGCAAAATACTTTCAGAAATTGCTAGTAATTTAACAATTAATTACAAAAAAATGACAAATAACACTAAATTAGATACAAAATTTTGAAGTAGAAAAACTGCAAAGTATTTTCTTTTAAAATGTACTCCAATAATCTTTGTTTGAAATTTGAAAAGTAATTTTAAATGCCTAAACATTTACCAGTATTATTATTTTAAATTATTATTTTAAAAGAAGTCCAAAAAATAATTTATTAATGTGATTTCATCGCTGAATTTTAAGCATTATTACTTCAGTCACATGATCTTAAAAAAAATATTTCTAATATGGTAATATGCTGATTTGCTGCTCAAAAATAGAATTATTATTATTAGGTTGAAAACAACTGAATAGAATTTTTTCAGGTTTCTTTGATGAATAGAAAGTTCAAAAGAACTTCTGTAACATAAATATTTTTACCATCACTTGAACAATTTAAAGCATACTTGCTAAATAAAAGAATTCATTTCTATAATTTCTTTCCCAATTTTTTTTTTTTTTTTTTTTTTTTTTTGAATGGTGTAGTGTATAATGTTACAAAAGCTTTTTTAGATCTTTGGATCTTTTTATTCATGAAAGAATCCTGAAAAAAAAAATATGCAACTGTTTTAAATATTGATAATAATAATAAAAATGTTTTTTGAACAACAAAACATTAAAAATCTCACTGTTCAAAAACTTTTGACTGGTAGTGTATGGTAGACTTGTAACCACAAAGAAAAGAGATTGAAGTGGTTATATTTTGTTGGTTTTAAGTGTCATCACATTCAAAAAGTACTTGCCCACAAATACAAATACATTTGCTTTAACATTGTTGACTTTTATATTTTTTATATTAAGTAAATTATATGCTAACCCTACGTCCATCCCCTCAAAAAAACCTTTTTAAACATTGTTTTACTATTTTTTAAGCTAAAACATTTTTAACAAAGACTTTTTTAAATGACCCTTAAGGACATCCCTGTAAGTTCCCAATTTATCTGGTTTTGTTTTGTTCTTGGAACAGTTTTGTTCCATAAAATGTAGCTACATAAACTCACACACACATAGGAGTCCTGGTGCTGAAGTCCACTTCTGTTTTTCGGCCCCTCCCCTCTAAGAGTGATTAGTGTGGTAAGCCGCAGCGGGATTGGGTGAGAGAGTTAGTCTCATTACTGCATGTACAATGAGCCACTGCTCTCAGCCTGACCGCTCCGATGCTGGACAGAGGAACTTTATATGAACTACACGACCTGACACATAAGAATTAAGAGAAGAAGGAGAATTACAACAGAGCAGCTTTCAACTTCAGGACAATGCAGGAACTCAAATATCTGATGTTCCCCAAGAAGGTTTAATTTAAAGATAGCTCCACTATGAAGGACTCAAAGAGGCGTTAAGCTTAAAGGTCATCTAGTTTGGTTTGTTTGGATTGTCTCACATCACCATGGAGATCAGGAAAGTGCATCTGAAATGCCCCGGGACAGTTTTACTGACCATGATGATGTTCAAATGGGGTGAGTTTTCTATCCTTCTCAATATCTACAGAAATCACAGGATATTAAATGAAAAACTTATTACATGCTGAAAAAATGTCTCCCTGGATGGGACACTGATCATTAAAAGCTACTGAGAATAGATAGATTTAGTCATTTGGTCATTTAAAATGTGTTTTATTCTGAGAAAGGCCAAGTTTTATTGTATATGTCTCTGGTAGAGTCAAGAGCAACAGGTTGGATGTTGTGTGTGGCTCTATTGCCTCTTTTTTGGCAATTTTACTGTTATAATAAGGTAGATAATAAAGCAAATACGTGTACTTTTATCCGCACTATAAAAACAAAAATATTATAATACATATCTTGAGACCAGTATAATATGTGACCCTGGACCACAAAAGCAGTCATAAGTAGCACGGGTATATTTGTAGCAATAGCTAACAATACACTGTATGGGTCAAAATTAAAACTTAATTTTTGATCATTATTAATATGCATTGCTAAGAACTTAATTTGGAAACTTTAAAGGCGATTTTCTCAATATTTAGATTTT